>JALPQI010024228.1:0-29089 GCA_025490895.1 Thaumatotibia leucotreta | reverse complement strand
GATTGTGAAGTTGGCAGCAGTGCGAATGGGGCATTGATAGCAAGAAACAAATATCACTCTAGTAACACTAAGCCGAAACATTATGGCGGCTTGTCAACGTCAAACAAGAAGACAGTGACAGATACAACGAAAGATGTAATTTGCTATCGCTGCAAAACCAGTGGACATTATCGAAATCAGTGTCCAATGTTGAAGAAAAACGCTATAGTAAATGCGTATTTAACGTTGTTTTCCTTAGTGGCGACTTTAGTAAGGAAGATTTTTATGTGGACTCTGGTGCGAGCGGACATTTTGTTGTAAACAAAGATTGGATATCGAATGCAAACTTTTCGCCGCGTTTGTCAGAGATTATTGTGGCAAATGATACAAAAGTACCAGTTGTTTGTTCCGGAGATGTGAATATTATTTCAGACTTGAAATGTGACATAACTGTGAAGAACGCGCTATGCGTGCCTAGTTTGACAACAAACTTGTTATCAGTAAGTCAACTTATAAAAAATGGCAACAAAGTCACATTTGACGACAATCATTCATATATTTGTGCCAAGAATGGTGATTTGGTTGCGGTAGCCGATTTAATTAACGGTGTTTACAAATTACGGCTTCAGAAACAAAGTTGTTTGTTGGCAGCTCCAGCAGTTACTGGACAACTGTGGCACAGAAGATTAGGGCATATCAATAGTCAAGATATGAATAAAATGAAGAACGGGATTGTTAATGGTTTGTCATACAATGGTTCATTTGACATAACCAAGTCACAATGTGAAACTTGCTGTGAAGGGAAGCAAACAAGGTTACCTTTTACTCATGTTGGTACAAGAAGCACTGAGACGTGTCACAGAATACACAGTGACCTCTGTGGACCAATGGAGGTTAGTTCTTTAAATGGAAGCAGGTATTTTATGTTGTTGATTGATGACTACAGTAGAATGACATTTATCTATTTTCTTAAACAGAAAAGTGAGGCTTTCAGTAAATTTAAAGAGTTCAAGTCGGTTGTTGAAAACCAGCAAGGAAAGAAAATTAAGATTTTTCATACTGATCAAGGTACTGAATTCTGTAACCATGAGTTTCAAAGTTATCTCAAGAATGCTGGTATTATTCATCAGACCACTAACAGTTACACCCCAGAGCAAAACTCAATCCCAGAAAGGTCTAATCGCTCAATAGTTGAAAAGGCTAGATGTCTTCTCTATGATGCAAAGTTGGATAAGAAATTTTGGGCAGAGGCGGCCAGCACCGCAGTTTATCTGAAAAACAGGTCCATTGTATCCGGATTAGAGAAAACACCATTTGAGTTGTGGTATGGTTCAAAGCCTGATTTGAGCCACATTAGATTGTTTGGTAGTAAGACTATGGTACATATACCAAAGGAAAAAACGCCTGAAGTGGGACAAAAAGGCCACAAAACATATTTTAGTGGGCTTCAGTGAGACCGTGAAAGGTTACAGGCTGTACAATCCTTTCAAGAAGACCATAACTACCAGCAGAGATGTTATAGTGATGGAAGGTGAGATGGATGGCAGAGATACTCCTGAAAGCTCAGCTATCTGGATGTTTGATGAAGAAGCAACTGTGCAGAGTGTAGAAGAGAAGAGTAGTGTTTCAGTGGGGGAATCTTACCCAGTTCCAGTTGAGGAAAATACTGAACTCTCTTCAGAGTCTTCAGCAGACACTGACGGTGATGAAACTTTAACAGAATCTCCATCAAATAAGGAGCCCAGAAGAACCTGTCCAGAATACAGCAACCCCTGAACCGAGGGCTAAACGGCTAAGAAAACAGCCAGAATGGTTTGGTTTCAGCAGTCTAGGAGTTCCCAGTCTTGTTCCGGCGTCCGATGAGATCTCTTACTCAGAGGGCTGTTGCGGGGCCAGAGAAGGAGCAGTGGAGACAGGCCATAGCTGACGAATTACAATCATTCGAAGAAAATGATGCATGGGAGCTTGTCGCGAACCCTGGGAATGTGTCGGTAGTGAAGTGTCGGTGGGTGTTTAACAAAAAAAGTGATGTGGACAATAATGTGCGATATCGTGCACGGCTTGTAGCCAAAGGCTTCACACAAAAGCCTGGTGTTGACTATACAGACACTTTCCTCTCCTGTAGTACGTCATTCTACTTTGAGATTGTTATTTGCTATTAGTGTTAAGTTGGGAATGACTATAACGCATTTAGATGTAACCACAGCATTTTTAAAATGGTTTCTGAAAGAAAACATTTATATGTCAATACCTGAAGGTTTTGCAAACAAAAGTGGGGGAAATGTGTTGAAATTTAAAACGGGCTATTTACGGATTAAAGCAGTCTTCTTTGGCGTGGTATGAGAGAGTAAAAGATTGCCTTAGTAAAAATAGGTTTTAAAAATAGTAAATATGAACCATGTTTGTTTGCAAAAACTGAAGGGAAAATAAAGATAATTGTCGGGCTCTATGTTGATGACTTCCTGATTTTTCAAACAGTGATACTGAGACTGAAAAATTGAAAAATGTATTAAGCTCAGAGTTTAAGTTGAAAGACCTAGGCCCTGTAAGACAATATTTAGGTATGAGGATAAATGTAGACAAAGAAAATTGTGTAATAACTGTGGATCAACAGCAATATATTGAACAGTTAGTGTCAAAATTTCATATGTCAGATTGTAAAACAAAATGTACTCCAATTGAACCTAAATTAAATTTAAAAAAATGTGAAGGGTGTTTACCAGATGTTCCATATCAAAAATTAATTGGTAGCTTAATGTATTTGGCAGTATTGACACGGCCAGACATAGCATATGCTGTAAGCTATCTTAGCCAATTTAATAACTGTTACAGTGCGGAACATTATCATTATGCTAAACGCATTTTGAGATATTTACAATTTACAAAAACATACTGTTTGAGATATTGTAAAAACGGTAATGAGTTGCAAGGTTTTGTAGACAGTGATTGGGCAAGTGATGCCATAGATAGAAAATCTTATACTGGTTTCTGTTTTGTAATGTCAGGGTCTGCTATTTCTTGGCAAAGCAGGAAACAGAAGACAGTTAGTCTATCTAGTACAGAGTCGGAGTACACCGCTCTGTCAGAAGCTTCAAGGGAAGCGGTTTATTTGAGAAATTTACTGCATGAAATTACTGGTAAATTAATTGTAATTAATTTGCATTGTGATAACCAGAGTGCTTTGAAATTAGCTTCTAGCCATCAGAGTCATAATAGGTCGAAGCACATAGATGTACGTTATCACTATATAAGAGATGTTGTTAAACTTAATTGTGTTGTTATTGAGTATACACCTACAGAGGAAATGCCAGCCGATCTACTGACCAAAGGTTTATGTACAGTAAAACACTTTAAATTCATGAAAATGCTAGGCATGGTTCCTCTATAATTTTACCAACTAAACTTTTTTTGTAATTTCAAATTTTCTTAAAGATGTATACAAGTCTAATGTTTAGCTTATTTTGATAAGTGGGGGTATTGTTATGGTATCAAAATTTGTTACTTGAGGTCTGTTAATGACTACTAGCGCCATCTATCCTCACAGTATATGTAACTGTATACCTACCTTAAGTTAAAAAAATAAATCAGTCTGTTGCGAATAATCAACGTGTTTCATTACTTACTATACTACTTACTAATTGCAACAGCGTGGTTATGGCTAGTAAAACTCAAAAATAAGACAAAATTTCATCTAGTAACGCATAAAAAAACAGTATGACACAGATTTTATCCATTACACCTACATAATTATTTATGGATGTTTTATTAAAAACATCCCACTTTGTCGCTTGCCATAAGGGGTACCTAAAGGTATATAAACCTACCTATAAGCCAATTCCGTCCTGATGGTTAGCGACAAAGTGGGACGTTTTTACAAAAACGCTTGACATGTACATACATACATAATTCAGAAAGTATTAGGTGTAGCTAATACACGGTGCAGGTATTTTCAAATAATAGCTATTTCACACGCCGACTGTCTAGTTTTATCAAATCAGAATCAGAAGAGGATTCGAAAGTACCTACTGTTGACACAAAAAATGATACAACATTTTACCAAGAAAATAGTTATTATTATACAAGGGGGCAAAGTTGTTGTTTAATTAACTGTCGTGCCAATATTGAGACCTGAGCTAGCGAAAGATTCCAAAATTGAGCCACAAGCGTAGCGAGTGGTTCAAAAACTGGAATCTTGAGCGTTGCGATGGTCTCATGGCACGAGTGTTGAACAAACTTTGCCGCCAAGTGTAATACAACTTTTTTCCCCTCACTATCGCGAGGAAATATGATTACAAATGTCATCCAAATGTAAATTAACTTAAAGAAATCATTTAAAACTCAATGTCGAAACGTATCGTAGAATAGAGTTACTTCTGGAACTTAAATATAGCCAATGTCTTACAAAGTCACCCGTGAGAAACGACCAATTTAACATGTGAGCTCCGATTGCGCATGTTTACTACGGTCATACAGATCCACTTATACTAGGCAGTAGGAGGCTATAGGAATTAGAGAAATGTCAAATTACTTTATTCACAAGTTGGTAAAAAGCGTTTTTACCCGCTCGTATTAAAGGATAAACGAGCGCTTTACGAGCTAGTGAGGGGAAAAAGTAGTTTATAGATGCAGTGAGTGATTAATTAAGCTAAACTCATTAAGTCGCTGCACTTAAATTATACCCTAGATTGACTTATACACTATTGTGTCAACAGTACTTTCGAATCCCATTCTAATCGCGGTTTGATAATAAACTAGTCGGAACTATTCTGTACTCCGGTCTGCGCTTGAAAGTTGAACTGCAGTAACACTATGGCGTATGTAGCAGTGACAGCTACCAGCTTCTTCGGCAGCGAGCTGTAGCTGATCACGCCAAACAACGCCATGGGCTTCGTCTGCGACAGCATGCGCAACACGTTCTTCGCGTGTTGACGGGATTGCTCTAGAAAAACAATAGGGATGATGACTGTAGTTAAATTAAATTATTTAATATTATGCACGACATAATACACGAAGAAATTATTACTAAGATGTAGATTGCAGTAATTTTTGTACAGAAGTTCTATTTAATGAATTGAAAAGAACTTAAAAGAGTAGGTCATTTAGCAGTACTCAAACGTGACGTCACTTTTGAGTATTTCATATAAAATTCCACAGCGGTGATCGTTTTGACAGTTCGAAAAAAGATGCTGATTTGACTTGCCAGTCATCATGCTTATTGAGGTATTTTGATTAAAACTGGCTCAAGTGGCTCATGTCATGTAGATAGATACCTTTTGAAACTACGAGCGTCATATTTATTATATTTAGAGGGATCATACAGTGTGGAATAATCGAATGCCACATGGATGGCAACTACCTTAAAAATTGTAAATAATACATTTTATGTAAGGGACACTTTCTATTGTTTTTAAAAACAATAAATTCTGAATTTAAGGCGTTATGAAAAATCGCTTGCGTTATTTTTTGTCACATTTGACCGGTTCGAGTCCCGACTGAGGCAAGAGATTTTTCGTAAATTCTTAATTTTTTTAAAAAACAAAGGAAAGTATCCCTTACACAAAATGTGCTATTTACAATATTTAAGGCAGTTGCCATCCATGTGACATTAGCATTTTCCACTCTGTATGATAGCAATGACTTGGATGAACCGCCCTAAATAGCTTTAAATCGCCCTTTCTCGCTAGTGGTACCCACTTGTCACTTAAGTCCAACTATCTACATATCGTAAAATACATTCGTATTCGCTTTTTATTTTCTTATTTTAATAAATACACTTACTATTAGTCGTTTCACTGATGACACGGGGATAAACCAGCCGTGTTACAACCATCTGCTGCTGCAAACGACAGGACAGGATCGCGACAGACAGAATTCGGGTGAAACCCTTTGTAGCTAGAATTATAGTGATAAACGTATGCAGAGCTGGCATTTCCTGGAAATTCATAAATACTTATACAGCCTCCTGACACCTCGCGTCCTTTACAAAGTGCTAAATAGACTACACCGTAAAGTGCGAACAATTTTGAAACGCGTATATCAACAACGGACTACCGACCTGATGAAGTCTTAAATCCCGAGTGTTGGAATTTTCGCGCTAAAACAGTAATGGATGCTTATTGGCTTGCAACCAACGGATTTTAACCATGGCGATTGATTGTCCTTGGGGTTCATTAAGGATTTAGTGCTCTGAGCCCGTCGTTATTGCAAGACGTGCGACGGAGTTCACAACAATGGAGTCACGTTGTCGACGCCGTAAGTCAATTTCAAAATATTTTTGTCAAAATCAATGGCTACAATGTTGTATTTTTAATTAATTGTATTTGATGATGCTATTGAAATTATGCAAAGTCCATGTTTGTAGGTGGCCAATTAAGGAAAAGGGCTTATGAGCACCAGAAAAATGCATACCTACTTGTGTAGTTTAAATAGAATAATTTTGCATAAAACCAACGTGACTCAGGAGAACGTTATTACCACGGCAATAACAAACAAAAAAGTTGTTTTACCCAGGTAATATTATAAGCGTCATAATTAAGCGTAATTTAATCCTATATCTTAGTAATTTAAAATGAGTCGGCCGAATGTTCTTCATACTTTTAAGTAGTTACCTAGGACAGTAAATATCTCGACTCCGTTCAAACTGTTCACAAGTGCATTTAATGCCTGTTTTGTGCAACGGCCATTCGTTCTTAAATGCTACCGTAATTCAAAGGAGGGTAACCAGCAATGAGTCACTACGGGCTTGCGGTCTTTAAAAATAAACGGATTTACCTTCTTTTGGGTGATAAATAGTTCTAACACGAGAAGCTGGTAGCAAAACATGTGGAGACAGAGCAGAAAAATCTGAAACAATTATAGCTATCTATTAAATGTGTTTGATATGGCGTGCATACCAAGGAGCGGAATTTCACGTTTTCAGGGGAGTTATCGCGATCTTGTAATACAATTCAGTTTAGGACCTAACCTGAGTCACTTCCATAGAATAACTGTCAAAAACTGACAAGCAGAACCTAAACCGAATCGCATTAAGAGATCATGGTAGCCCCCCAGAGCTCTATTTATACTAACTCATGCAAATTGTACGTACGTAGTAATACCTACCTATCACAACTTTGAACATTGTCTGCGCCACGGTTTGTGGAACTTATTTTAAGAAGTTTATTATCTGACTTGGTTTTTATACTTACCTAGTGTATGTGTACATATATTATTTTTATTTATACTTACAAAAGTGCCAGAAGTCTTTTGGATCTGCTCATACACTTTGAGCACATTTCGGTAAGCTTCGAAAATTGTGCCTATTATGGGTGAATCCAGTTGTTTCAAAGATTTCCAATTGACATCGACGGCCCGGACTAACAAGTCGTTAATATATTTTAATCTGAATATCAACGAATTTATAGTGCCATAAAAGAAAACAATATCCAAATCATGAGCCAGAAGAGTTAATATTGCCGGAATAGCAAGGTACAATTCCTCGTAACCGATATTCCTGATTACTACAAACATATTGAGAAATACATAAAACACGAACAGAATCGAAACATATCCCGCAATACTCAAGTACAGCTCTTTATAATGGCGCTCATTCGTTGTTAATTTTAAAGCTTGATCAATCTTATGAAGAGATAAAAACAGTTCGCAATTAGTTTTTTTATAGAAAAAGGTGTTGGCAATGATCGGGCAACAGTTTAAGCAAAATGTAGTTCCTATAATGGCATAGCTGGTAGCATTTTCTATATTCCATTCGTTGTCGTCGACGTCGTAAAATGCAGAACGTCCAGTTAAATAAAACACTGAAACACAACACAACACTAAATTAACAATGCTATACAGTTGCTGACGCCAAGAATGAGGCGTTATGGTATTCTTTAATAACTTAAATCTTGATGAACCAGTGGCAGTTTGCAGAAAAAACAATAATTTCCAAGGTTTCAAGAAGTTGTCCTCTAATTTACAATCACTTTTATTTTCCACCATTTCGAATTGGTTCGACAGAGGCCTGTCTGCGTGACGCTGACGAATGTCAATTTATCAAAAAGAGTTAATGGGAGCTTGATAATAGAATTGATTAGTATAATTGAATGTGGAAATATAGCCACTTTGTTACAGATATACAGGGTGTAATAGTTTTGTATAGCCATGGGAGATGTGATAAACCGCAACATTCTAACAACTGAGCGCGAGCCACACGGTGCGTTGCGTGCGCGTTGTAGGGTATGAAATGGCATAGTAAATGACACACCGTTTGCACGCTACGCGCACATGAACGCCACGCAAGCGATGTGGCATCTAAACAGTATTTCATACGTTACAACGCACACGCCAAACACACGTGAAGTTCTGCACATGCATTCGGGTTTTAATATTTATGCACTGTTTCCCATGCTATTCTGTCCTACAGGTATTTGCCTTCCTCTACGCATATGAATTAGGTGGAAATATGACATTCTTGTGACAAGTACACTTATCACATTATTTACGTAACTCAAATAAAAATGAATGCAGTATCACTCAGCAATATTTTATTAAAGACTAGCGACCTGCCCCGGCTTCGCACGGCTACAATACTGATACTAAAACATTCCTCTTGAGTCAGTCTATCTATTAAAAAACCCCATCAAAATCCGTTCACATCATATCACACATCATTAGCCTATATATCAGTCCACTGCTGGACTCCTTAGTCTCCTAATACATATTAATATACGTAAAAAACTAAAATACCACTGTATAATTAACTAATTTGCAGTGTGGTGAGCCGTCACCACACTGCACATTATTAGCAGGGTCATCATAGTGGACACATTACTGCGATCGCCAATCCGCTAGCCCAGCGCGGCGATTATAGGCATTTACCTCCTAATGACCCTAATGTGTCTATAGATACGCATAGGTAGTTTATAGGAGAGGCCTACGTGCAGCAGTGGACTATTATAGGCTAATGATGTGAATTAACTAATTATGGTCAAGACGATATACCCAGTCAAAACCGAACAAAAATTATTCATAGTCTTAAAAAGAGTTTACAGAACTATGTATTATTATGACACCTGTAAATCAATCAATATTCAATACCCGAATGACTTATGAATCCCCATTTATCGCTTGCGTAGGTGTGTTACTTTTAGACTTAATTTAATACGTTCATAGCGCATAGTACCTAGGTACTTATATAAAGGCAGTTGTCCAGCTTACTATTTTGTAAAACGATTTACTTAATAGTAAACAATAGTTCGATAAACAATAGAGTAAATAAATTTGAAGATGTAGGTAGTGTCCCCAATTTTAGTTAATAAATAATAGGTAATAATGATTTAGAGGTGTAAAGAATCTCCAAAATTACAATAAAAAGTAAATAAAAACGTGTCTAACCCTAATGAACACCATCACATCACTGTACATCATTGAAGATGATGTACAGTGAGTACACCCACCGTTAAAATAGAAAAAAAAATGCTCACTAGGTATTTATCACTCCAAATAACCAATAGACAGTTGGTGACATTTTACAACAAATAACGCTTCAATTTATCACGGAAACCCTATAGAATTTCCCAATGAAATACGCATTGTGGAGGCTTTTGGGACATGCATGCGTCGGACTCGGCTCGAGCTGCGCATATTTGATGAGGCAGTGCGATGGGAACTTCCACATTGTGGCTCTCCTACGATAGGTACACGCCCCGTTCCGTTCGATAGGTGTTAGGAATTTGTTGATGTCATTTCTATTCAATGTTACGCATACCATAATGGGCTGAAAATGATTCGTTGTTAAATTGACTTCCGATTTTATTATTTCATTGCATGTTTGAGGAAAAACACTATACTTGCTTTGCCTGGAAACCAAACTTAGCAGGCTTTGTATGTCTGTTCGATATCTCTCGACTCTGTTCGAATATAATGTTACCGCCGTGTGTTTTTCATTAGTCACCACCCCAGTTCTCAGGGGTGTCGTAAGGGTCGACTAAGGGATTTCAGTGTTACTGACCACATATTTTGGTTATCATCATAGTTGTCACAATGCCATCGCCAACCCGGACCAGCGTGACGAATATGTGCATTACCTCCTAATGCGTCCATACGCATAGATAATAGGAGAGGCCTACGTCCAGTAGTGGACTGAAAAGTGCACTTAGGCTAATGTGTAGGTAGCTTTCTATCTTTCTTTTGACCTGTGTCCACCCACTGTTAGGTAAAGGCCAGACACGAGCTACGAATTTCCAGACACGAGTTACGAATTTCCTTTCGAACATAGTTATTAGTATCGGCTCTCCAAAATTTTTGAAACTAGCAAGTTAAATTTACTGCTCCTCGCACTGGTGCATAAAAAAAGCACCTTCTTCAGCATCTGCATTGCAAAAATATTATACATTGAATAATGAAGACCGTTAAAATTAAATAAACAAAATGTATGAACTTGAACAAATTCATGTAAGAATTGGTAATACCTCCAGATAAATCATTCCTATTTACATTTGCTAGTAAAAAAAACATAATATATTTTCAGCGACACATAACTGGTAAAGTAGGTATTGAATCTTGATTGCTATTGCTGTTACTACTCTCACATAACGGATTTTTTTACAAATAACTTGTTTTAAATCAAAAGCTTTTAAAATCTAGATCTAACCAACTAGATCTAGTTTCCCGGACGTCCTATAATTTACTAGAGCGAAACAGTTCTATTTTGTTTTATAATACGCTTTTATTTTACGAAATTCCGCGAGTGGCTCCTGGGAGCGAGAGCTAATTTCAATTTCATTTAGTTCTGGCGCGATTCCATGCATCGGCCATAGAAGGGTTTGCAATGGACAGGGGCGACACATTGTTTAAGCAAGCTTTGCAATTTGTACCTATTACCTGGTCCGGGAATGTTTCGACTTGCATTATGTCCTTCTTCTTCATCGTTCCCTCAGGAATAAGGATTATGATCAATAAAGTTCCTCCACTCACCGCAATCTAAAGAAATGTCAACAGCGCTTTTCACGGATCCTCACGCGGTCTTGATGGTGTTGTTCCACTTGTATAATACTTTTTCAACACACTTGCTCGTAACGTAGGTATTACTGAAGCGCTTTTAGGCTCATAATCCAAGATATTAAACACGCGTGCCTTTTCATTACGTTATTGTTATAGTGCGGTAATAACATAACCCGACCAAGTATGTTTGCAAACATTTGCAAGGATTATGTCATATATGTAGGTAGATGAAGCATTCCAATTTAGTAAGGTTATGTTTATTTTTTAAATTGACCAAAGAGTGGCAGAAATAGTGGAATTCAGAATATTATTTCAAAATACTATAACTTTTCGTAAATAAACTAATGATATATTGAAATTGTGCCAATTTATTAAGTAATTATATTTTTAATTGTAAAGTTATCGTATTTTAATTTTACGATAATCGTTAATTAATGATTCGGAGTTTTTTTATATTGGCCGTTTGTCGATAGGGTTGCTGCCTTAGAAATTTGCGCGCGTATTAAAATTCCTTAGGTATGCGCCGTATTATAGTAGTTACCATTGTATTTGTTATTCGGAGTGAAGTGAATTCCAAATATTTGTTGCGTTTATTTTTTTATGTTTTCTGTTATTATTTTCATGTAAAAACTTTTGAACTTCAAGTAATGAACAAGAATAAAATAAAAAGGTTAAAAGTAAATTTAGGATAGTACCTACCTACCTAAGTAGAAAGTACCTAGCAACAAAGGTTAGTAAAAGTGTTACTAAAAGTCGGTTATTCCTCGCAAGTGTGTTGAAAAACGTCGTATGAAACTCGTGCACTTGTATCATAATGTTCTATTTCGATACTGTGCTGCTCAGAACCCAGCCTTACACCTGTAAGTTCGTATGTAAATTGTAGCTACGTAGCTAATAGCTGGAATGAGATAGTGACATTCACTCCTCATTCCTTAGCATAGCTTCGTTTCTACTGCCTTAACATGTTTTGGTGGAAACTGTGCTCGCAGTCGCATTGCATTGTTAAACAGTGATATTTAGTTCCATCTAGAAATTGATCAGTACGTAATAACATCGTATCGTATCGTATAAGAACGACATCCGCATCCGCATCCGCATATTCTGGCCGAAAACGATAAGGAACGAGGATTTGTGGAACTTGTGCCGTCAGATTCCAATCGCCCAAGAAGTAGCGCAGCGGAAGTGGAGATGGATCGGGCATACTCTTCGAAGAGGAGCAACGAACCTCGCTAGTATCGCCTTTGAGTGGAGGCCTCAAGGTGGAAAACGAGCTCGTGGTCGCCCTGTACACACATGGAAAAGAAGCGTGGAGAGCGAATTGCGAGCCGTAGGTCTGACCTGGAGCGAAGCCAAGAAGGTTGCTCAAGACAGGAAAGCGTGGAAGGATCTTGTGGAGGCCCTATGCACCTCCGGGGTGCCCTAGGAATTACAACAACAAATAAGAACGACAAGATATTCTGTGAAGCATTTGCACGTTTAGCAAATTTATGATAAAATTAATACCAAGTCATTTAGACTTGCAGGCGAATTGTTAAGATCATTTTCCTCGTGACGTTTTCACATACGCGTAGCTGTCTGAGCCGATTTCCCGTTACTCTTTGCTAGTAAGTGCAGAGGGCCCACGAACTCTCGGGAGTATTTGGGCTCGCGGCAGGCAGATTACACCCTGTCTGGGCCCCGATACGCAATTCCATTCGTTGCAAGATCCAGCATTTTATCGACTACTTACCTCCGATAAAATTGCCGCCATTCAATGTGCGAGGGGATTTATGAATGCCATTTATGTGTAGCCTTTAGTTTTCCGGCAGTTGGATGTCTTTAAGTAATTTTCAATAAATTCTGCGATCTAAGCTTGGTTGATGACCCGTTATACTCTCACGAAACACATAAAAATAACGTTTCTGAGCTTTATTGAACGAACTATCCATTTATTATTGTAAAATGTAATTGAGAAGAATTTTACTCCCTTCTTCATAAACGTCTGCTAACTTAACAAGTCGCTAATAATTGTCCCTTTCGGTCAAAGAAAATTAACTTGTTTGTCCTTTTGTGTCCATAAGAGCTAAAGGCACAAACAATACTTAGCGGTTTGTTAAGTTAGCAGACATTTAAGAATAAGGGGGTTAGTAATTGCAAATATTACCAATTTTACATTTTACCCCTTATGAGGGTCTTCTTTTGGAGCATACCCTGGACCATAGCTCGAAATGGCTGAGGGTGGTCCAGAAGAGGACGCTCTTAATGGGTTGAAACATATAGGTTTTATCGAGCACATATCAACTTAAAAAAATTGTGAGTAACCCGCTTCGGTTGAGTCTCATATTGGCTATATTTAATTCAAAAATTGATTTCATCAAAAACATTTCGTTGCCTTGACTAGGTGTAATACATGATTAAAATTGTCATAATTGTCATGAAGCTATAAAATCGATGAGAATTTCCATCTTCTGACTCTACACAACATAAGTTCGTATACAAGACATAGTTTCACAAACTATAGACCTTGAGACATTTATGTTTCTAAGAGTCTAGACCTCCATTAGCAATTTTCACAAAATCCTACGTTTACAAAACCACGCAACTGCCTTTTGACCGAATGTGAATGTTTCAACGAGCGTCTTCGTATCGCTGCCAACGCAAAATTACATAACGATGGTCATACCTTGCATTTAAATAGAACTACTTAACTTTTACATTATAATACTAAATACATAAAAAACTAACAAATATTTTGTGCGTAATGGTAATGACTAAAAATACGTGCGTTTGATCGTGTAATTACTTCGTAAATCAAAAATCACAACTCGAGGCATTTGGAACAGACAATTGGTTCTACAAATAAAACTTAGCTCTTGGACTGAAATTATACCTATCACTCAAATTACTTCAAATCGGCAAGCCATGCGCTGAGAATCTGGAACTCACCACTAAGTTTCTTCTTCCGCATAATTTAAATTCAGCAAGACAGCTGAAGGCCTAATAAATAAGGCCGTTAATTTAAATAAGTTGGGACTGTTGTACGTCCGTGACGCGCCGTGCCTGATTGCGTCAATAGAAAGTATAAAGGAGACTATACATATGACTGAACTGGATAAGTGGATACTTACCAATTTTCGATACTATCACGTGGTGATAAATGAAAAGATGTTAATTATCCTGACTGCATTTGATCCCAAACATAAATGGATCTATTGTCTTTAATTTTCTTTTGTTGGAAGACTGCTCGCGCTGACTGTATTTTCACCCAGATTTCGTGACAGCCAAAATTACATATTAAAGAAATGCCTCCTAAAACCATTTTCGCATAACTTCCGGGTCTGGTATTTAGCTGCCCTCGGTGTCCCATTTAATAAAACCATTTTGTATCGATAGCGTGAATATTCGTAAATATTTTTCCTAACATCGCTTATGTATGTAAGGATTGCCATTTCCCTGTTTTTTTTTTAATTATAAAAAACATAAAATAAAGTATAATCGTCACAAGACCGTAGAAAATTACTCTCGTTGTAATTTTTGTCAAAAAGCGGGTTCCACACAACACAACACTCACTGCGTCACTCGGTACTAAAGTCGTCTACACTGTTTACAGTTGTAAGTCAAACTTTGTTTAAAATATTGTACAAAATATCTGTTACTGCCAATTCACCCCAGTGTATAAGTCCCTCAAGCATCTCGTTACAAGTTGATTAGAGTCACAATACGATAGCGGGTTGGCAAGTTTGCAACTCCGCTACACAGCGACTCCGAATCAGCCTCAAAGCCTCAAAAACACCATTTACACAAAATTTATTTGCATTAGTATTTCTTTTTAAACTTATTGTGAAAGTTTCAGATTGCTTTTTGAATTGCCTTTGTCGTTTGTTTTAGCGTTTCCTTAATAAACGAGATATAAGGATTTTATTAGATTTTAGATAAATGTACCTATTTCAGAAAGCATTCATCGTGATTATAAATGTTAATGTTGCGAAATAGAATTTTCATAATCGGCATAGATGGGCACAACAGAACTATAGTTTCTTTTTTTGTCGATGTTTAATCCTAACCTTATTGCTAATCACAGTACCTACAATCATTCATATTTACATTAAGAATGTATATACTTATACTAGTAACATGCTCGTATTTCTAAATTAATGAAACATTTGATTCTTGATTTAATAATGTAATATTTCCTTACCACTATTAGGTACGGTGCGTTTAAAATACGAACATAATGATTAGTATAAAATTGTATAATTAGACTAGACTTAAAGTATAAGCTCATCTGGATGTTTATCTATCGGTGTCTACTTCTGAAGCCCTCGACGAACCCAAACTCTCAGCATTCGCATTATCGACAATGGCTATGCAATCACAAATGCATTAGTCCACTCTGCCCTTGAGTGGGCAGTGGGCAGAAGGCCATATGCAAACGGGGGTCGAATCGCGTCTCAAGTGCTTCGCGCTCCGATAGTTACAGTAGAAGTGTGGGATTCAGTTCTGCCGATGTCACGAGGGAAATTAAAGGTACTTTATTGCATGTGCTCCCATACTTTTGTAGCAGGGGTATTTGTCATGTAATTTCTATTTAGAATCATGAGCTCATTCGATCCTATCCTTCTAAGGCGCAGTTATACAACAGAAATATCCGAAATTAAGTAGTCATTGAAATTTTTACCTACTCGGCATGATATAAAAGTTTGTCCGAAAATTTTACGAGTCAAATTCAACTCTACCTATATTGATTAAAACTATCACGAGTATCACTCATAGTTTAACGACAAACGGGTCTTAATCGTGTAAACTTACATTTATTATTATCGTGACGTTTCAGGCAAGACGTTTTATACCCGTGATCGCAGGCAGGCTCAGCATAATGTAACGTAAGGTTACGCGATTAAGACCCGTTAGTCGTTATAATATAAATGCAACTCTATTTTTGAATATAATTTAAATTTGTTCGATGTTAATTGTACTACATGGAGGTGCCTTACGAAATGATGTTACAGAAAAGGAATAGGAATCTTGGGACATTTATTTTCTCCTACTATTCAAGTAGGTTTGTAGGACCTACCTATCTAAGACTGAGATTCTGAGTAAGTAGGAAAAGTTGCACTGTATAGTATTTTATGCAACTCTTGTTTAAGAGAGGTCAAAAAAGGTGAGTGGTGTGGGTAACAATTTGAGGCGAAGCCAAAAATTGTTATTAAAGACGCCACGAGCATTTTTGGACTCGGTTAAACAATGTTGCATTCAATACTTTTTCTACGAACACACATTTATTTTTAAATAAAATTGTAAATTTGAGAAATATTCTTAGTCAAACACAATTTTATTAATCATCGAGGTCGGGCGGGAAACGTCAAAATTAAAAAAGAAAGCTCCTCTATGGTTTACTGTTCATCTGAATATTTTTTTTTTAATTAGGTTGTCAGCCATATATTTCATTAAGTCTTGTATACACGAGGTGTCTTAAAATGCAAAAAACGCACTGCGTGTAATCCCGAATGCGTTTATAGGGAATAGATAATATAGACTTAAGTATCTTGACATCTGTAAGGTAGGGACTTAAAAGTGTGACCACGACCATGTAAATGACAAGTAAAAGTACGGAAGTAGAAAAAAGTATAAAACGCAGTTTTGCGCCATGAATTTAATGGACAAAACAGCAGTGACGTGAAAGTATCTCATTCGCAAAAAATTCGTAATCAGAATACGATACTGAATGGATTCGGCGTTAACGGATCGCCACTATTACATTTTGTATAGTATTGTATTGTATTTTTTTTGAATTTTGAATTGCACCGCTTTCCATCAGGTGATTCGTCTGTTCGTTTGCCACCTATAGCATAAAAAAAAAAATGATTAGCAATATTGTAATTATTATAGGCTTATGATGGTCCCGTGTTTAATCGTCTGTCGTTGTTGACGTCACGTTCTAACAAGAATGCAAGTGCGAAAGTGACGAGTAACACGATAAACTGCAAATGCGTGACCATCATAAGCCACCTGAAAAGCGACTTTAGTGATGTCTACTAATGTTTGGATTACACATAATAATGAACTTTCCCAAACACTGCAGCTGCTAGCTTCACGCGTCATCCATCTTATTAGAATCGGCGATGTATCAGCATTAAGCGAAGCTCGTTAAAGATCAGATAATTCGGGACGCTGTTTGTAGTCGCTTTTACACCTAGTGCCTCACGACATAATGGACGACCCTGTAGGCTGATGAATATCGGCGTTTTTACGGCGTTTTCTTTTCGTCATTGTAGTCTCTGTTACAAAAGATGAGTCTAAGAGTGTTGTTTAATGGAAACGTAATTCAGCACCAAGACCAAGTCAAGCATGATTAGTGATGTGCCGTTCCCGGGAATATTCCCCAGGCGGGAATAAACCCGGGAATATTCCCTCACATAGGGAACATTGAGGAATTTTGAAAGTGTGTAGATTTACAAATTGTATGATCGAAGATTACATTAAAGCGTGCATGCATTGAAATATTTACTGAGACATTAAGCACTGAAACTCAACTACGAAAGTAAATTCCCAATGTTCCTGGGTTTATTCCCAATTTTCCCTGGGTTTATTCCCATTGTTCCCGAAGTTTATTCCCAATGTTCCCGGGAATATTTACATGTTTGCTAGTAAAATAAAAAAAGACAACTGTTTTTACTGTTTCTGCAGTGCTCATGCTGCTCATCGATGTACTCGAATTATCTGTGATATCAGTCACAGACGTCATAGTGCATATGCATAGTAGAGTCTCGGCTTGACTCTTGATATTCAGTGTGAAGTGAAGCAGCTGAAGAACAACTAGATTCACCATGTGCTGATGCCAGTGATGCCGATGATTTACTTAAGGCATTGATGGAATTATTTTTTTTCGGTTTTTAAAAACACACTGAACATCACAAGGTGTTTTGGGGCATTTACCTAAATGACAGGCGAATTTTGTTGCATTTTTTAATAAATAGACAAAATTACAGTACTTGCAAAAATACGTCACTTTATTGTTCACTGTATGAGTGGTGAAATGTTCAAACACTTTACTTTTAGGCCTCATGACTCAAGCACATCTAATCACGTATTAATAGCACTAGATACGGTAGAAGACTGGACGAAAGCACCACGCGCGATTTAACCTTTTAGAGGAAGGGAGATAACCTATATATATATTGAAAGAAAGACATAGAAATATAAAATCCGCAAAACACAAAATGCATAGCCAAAAGAAGCCACGACTTTGTGATCCAAACAAATGCTCAATTTAAGTACCTATGTATGTAACGCATATATTATGTATATCTAGTAAGTAAAAAAAAACGAGTTTTTTTGTGACAGTCATTTTGCCTCATAATTAACGAACTTAATTAATTTTTTGATTGCCTAATCTGTATTGCAATATTCCCCAGTTTAGGGAACATTCCCGGGAACAAGGGAATATTCCCGGGATTATTCCCAATGGGAATATTCCCATTACCGGGAATATTCCCACGGCACATCACTAAGCATGATCAATGTTGTTGTTACTCGTCCTACTGTCGAGGTAATAATCGCGGGACAACAATGACGAATTCGAGCGGTTGAAACGCTCTTTGAGAATCACCCAGGCGTATGATGGTGCCGATTTTACCGTTTATCGTATTAAGTATTACTTTGGCACTTACTCACGAGTTAGAAGGTAGAAGGCAATGACGACAAATTATAAAAATGGAACCGACTTCCGACGGTCTCTCTAACAGTACGTATATACGTAGGTTAGATACTAGTTTCATTCATCATCGTCATTATCGGTCAAAAGACGTTTACTACTCGACATATGCCTCCACTAAAGATTGTTATAATGACCGGTCCTGCGCCACCCGCATGCAGCGGACTCCTGCGACCTTCACCAGGTTATCAGTGCACTTTGAGGAAGGCTTACCTGCGCTACGTCTTCCAATAGGTATGTGGTCACCACTCGAGAACCTATCTCGAGAGGCTTTTGGTTTCATTAGGTATATAATTCGTTTTAATTCATTATCATATTGGCAATTTATGTACGTAACGATGGTGTGCGACTACGATTGGTATTCAATATGCGACCGGACATATAGTTATTAGACTTATTAGTTATATTTATATCACAAAATTTGGTAAATATTATGTGACAGTACTCTCAGTACTTTCTTATTTCCATTAAAAAATATGCACGCTAAACGCGGGTTCTAAAGACCTCGTCATGATAAGATAAATGCTTATCTAACCTGCGCTAGTACGTAATCAAGACTAATATCACCACGGAGCCAAGGAGAGCTCTGATCAACAATCCTAGGTCTAATGCTCAGCTTGTTCTTTAAATTGTGCATATACTATATCAATATAAAAAAGATATTTGCACTTGCACTATGGTTTCCGAGATACAGGCTCGGCCTAGTTCGGGAACAACTGTCAATTTTTATTATGTAATGTATCTATTTTGCTTCAATAAACTTTTTTTCATTTTTTTCATTTTCAATTTATTAGTAGTGTAAAATCAATTTATTCTTCGATTGATGCCAGAAAGGCGACTCAGAACGACGTTTGGTTTTTTTTTCACTAAGTCCGAGTAACACTGTCGTCAAATTGAGGAAATCTGTATATATAAACGGCAATGTCCTGACTGACTGACTGACTGACTTAAATCAACGCACAGCCCAAACCGCTGGTCCTAGAGAGTTCAAACTTGGCATGTAGATTCTTTATAATGTTTAGAGGCGCACTAAGAACGGATTTTTGAAAATTCATCCCGTAAAGGGGTTAAATGGGGGGTTAAAGTTTGTATGGGGAAATAAGATTAGTTGGGCTAATTTATTCGAAACTTCACAGGAATGTTTTTAATAATAAATAAGTAAACACATGTTTCAGGTTTTTTGAAAATTCATCCCTTAAAGGGGTTAAATGGAGGGTTAAAGTTCGTATGGGGAAATAAGATTGGTTGGGCTATTTTATTCGAAACTTCACATGAATGTTTTTAACAATGAATAAGTAAACACATATTTCAGGTTTTTTGAAAATTCATTCCCTATGGGGGTTAAATGGAGGGTTAAAGTTTGTATAGGGAAATAAGATTAGTTGGGCTATTTTATTCGAAACTTCACATGAATGTTTTTAACAATAAATAAATAAACACGTGTTTCAGATTTTTTGAAAATTCAATCCCTATGGGGGTTAAATGGAAGGTTAAAGTTTGTAAGAATGAACAAGATTCGTTGGGCTATTTAATTCAAAACTTCATAGAAGTGTTCTTGCCAATGAAGATGTAGGTACTTATCTACATACCATGTTATATACGAGTAACATAGGTACGATGAATACGTAGATACTTTTAATATTAAATTTTGGTAAGTAATGCAGTTTGCTACATAAAAGGTCATTGTGAGGTTTTATTTTTTAAGTCTAGACAAAGCCATATTTATATGTTTGTTCGTTAAAAATATCTACAATTTTGCATGGCGACATATGATTCAAAGCGAACAAATTTCAAATGTTTGTTCAGCTCGCGGACAGTATTATGTATCAGCAGCGCGGGTACACGGGCCGCCTCTCTGTAAATTCAGCTTTCTAATTCGTGTAGTTTATTTGCAATTAAGTATTTAATTATGTCATACTAATATGCTGTTCAATGAAACAGACTTCAAACAGAATGTAATAAGGTAAGATTCTACTTAAGTTTAGCAAAGGTTAGAACTGCGACCCCACACAGAAACGAACGGCTATCAAAGTAGGTTTTGGGTTAGATTAGAAATGCGACTCCACACAGAAACGAACGACTATCAAAGGAGGTTCAGGTTAGGTTTGAATAGTAACCCCACACAGCAACGAACGGCTTTGAAAGTAGGTTTATCATCATCATCATCATCATTTCAGCCAAAAGACGTCCACTGCTGGACATAGGCCTCCCCCAATGATCGCCAATATGACCGGTTCTGCGCTGCTTGCCTCCAGCGGGTTCCCGCGACCTTGACCAGGTCGTCGGACCATCTTGTGGGAGGTCTGCCCACACTGCGTCTTCCGGTACGTGGTCGCCAGTCCAGCAGTTTCGGGCCCCATCGGCCATCTGATCTTCTGGCGATGTGCCCAGCCCACTGCCACTTGAGTCTGGCAATTCTGCGAGCAATGTCGGTTACTTTGGTCCTCTTGCGGATCTCCTCGTTTTTGATTCGATCACGCAAGGAAACTCCGAGCATTGCTCTCTCCATTGCCCTTTGAGTGACTTTGAGCTTTTTGATCAGGCCTATAGTGAGCGCCCACGTCTCCGTACCGTAAGTCATCACTGGCAACACACACTGGTCAAAGACTTTTGACTTAAGACACTGCGGTAAATTACGTATGGTTTATGTTAGGTTTGAACTCCAACCCCACACAGAAACTAACGGCTATTAAAATAGGTTTAGGTTAGGTTAGAACTGCGACCCCACACATAAGCAAACGGCTATCAAAGTAGTTTAAGGTTAGGTTAAAACTGCGACCATTGCGATTCCACGCAGAAATGAACGGTTATTCAAACAGGTTTAGGTTAGGTTAGAACTGTGACTCCACAGATAAGCAAACAGCTATCAAAGTAGGTTCAGGTTAGGTTAGAACTGCGACCCCACACAAAAGCAAACGGCTATCAAAGTAGGTTTAGTTTAGGTTAGAACTGCGACCCCACACAAAAGAAAACGGCTATCAAAGCAGGTTTAGTTTAGGTTAGAACTGCGACCCCACACAAAAGAAAACGGCTATCAAAGTAGGTTAGGTTAGAACTGCGACCCCACACAAAAGTAAACGGCTATCAAAGTAGGTTTAGGTTTGGTTAGAACTGCGACCAGTGCGACCCCACATTTCGAACGGCTATTAAAATATGTTTAAGTTAGGTTACAACTTTGACCCCACACATAAGCAAACAGCTATCAAAGTAGGTTCAGGGTTAGTTTAGAACTGCGAAATAAATATTACTGAATTGAAACCAAACTAAAATAAGAACCCGTAAAGGAAAACCTCAAGCACCATTAAAAATTCCCTGATTTAAATTTACTGAAAACTAATCTTCGACAGAATGACTTGTCGATGAAATGAAAATACTTGAACCGTTGTCTTTGAAAAAACATTCGAATAAATGATTGTCGACAAGTCAAGGCGAAACCCAAAAAAAAATATCACAAATATTAAACTTATTTCGGCCACTTTTGAATCTCCTGAGAAAAAAAACCAAATAGGTCATTATTTGCAGGAAACCGTGTAACATGCATAATATATAACTACATACAATCGAAATGGTAACCTCCTTCTTTTTTGAAGTCGGTTGAAAACATTTTTTTTTTCATAGAAGTCCAAAATCTACGCGTGCGAAGCCGCGGGCAAAAGCTAGTTCTTACATATAAAAGGAAAATAATATCATCAAACCATATTTTTTGTAAATGTAAAATGAATAGTAATAAAATATATTATATGGATATATTTTAAAGACAAACGGGTATTAATCGCGTAAACTTACGTTTAATTATATCCTGACGTTTCGGGTATGACGTTACACTTGTGGTCGCAGGCAGACGTTTGTCTTTAAAATATGAGTGATAATCGTGAAAGTTTAAATCAATATATTATATGGATAGTTGGATACAATTCAGAGTTAGGAATTTCCTCTTTTTAAGTTAAAAAATTCAAAGTGTTTATTTTCACGATTATGAAATAAATCGTTTCCTCTAATGTCTGGTAACGGATAAACATCACCCAAAATTCATCAAAAATAAAAACTCAACCCTTTCAACGCCATGAAAAAGGCAATGGCAAAATTTAACCGGCCAGTGAAACCCAGCCGAATTCAAGACACACATAGCACGGCAACCGGACGATGGTTGCTTGGGTAACTTAATCTGTCCGGATAAAATCCGGATAGCAACGCGCCCGTGCATGAAATTGGTCAGGCGCGGTCATAAATTATAACTGGCGGCTAATGATGTATGGGACTGTGTGTTAGCTGCTAAAAAAGACGTAAGTAACCTGTTTTTGTTTAAACAATACGACAGTTTGTATAAATGTACAACAACATGTATACAATCTGTCGTATGATGATGATGTCGATCGACGTACGGAGCATCAATCATTGTGACTCTCACTGTGGTGTTTGTTGCACGTACTTTAAAATGATGTTGAGTAAAATAACTATTCGGGATAACATACATGTAAAATGGAAACACTTATTTTATTTGACATGGCATCTTAATTTAGTATTCGTAGTTTAATTTCAGTTTTACAGTAGCACTCAAGTATTTGAAATCAAACCTATCAACACTCCGTTAATGACCACGGCCACGTCGTCTTTAATAAGACTTGCCAAGCTTCAGATTTAACAGCAGCCGAGCGGCAAGTTCGTTCGTTTGCATTTTTATTACTTTGTAATTCCTCTGTGGTATTATAATGTACTCTGCTCAGACTGGCTATTGATAAGTTTAATTGATTAGGTTGGAACGAGAATGTGATTAAATTAAATGAATGTGAGGATCATCACACAATATATTTTCATACAGGTACCAACGATTTTTATTTAATGTCATGATGGCACAGTTTTCAGGATGCAGGTGAGTGTAAAATAAAACCGGCTAAGAGTTCAACAGCCGTTCTGTAGTTATTCAAAAACGGCTGAGCCGATCATGTTTAAATAATTTTATTTTATAGTATTCTATAAGCCTATTCATGATTTTTTTCTTGTTTTCCCGTGAACTCATCATATCCCGTAACAGCTGGCTGTCAACGAAAACTATAGAATAAAATAATAATTGGACAAACTGGAAGCAATCACAATAAGTCCCTCCTACCTTCAAAGCTAAACGAAAAGTAGGTACTTGACGTAAACTTCACACCTATTTGAACCCTTAGTCTGCAGTTTTAGTCGTATAATAACGCGGTAAAAAACGTGTTTTACGGGGAGATTGTCCCCTTCACGTCTGGCAAAGATTTTCTGTACTTGAGCTAATAGAAGCGACTACTTCAACTACAAAGTTCTTAGCCATATTGTGTACGAATTCACTTGGAAACAGTTAAAGTTTTCATGTAATGAGCAGATTAATTGCTTGGCTGAAGTTTCTTATGCTGACGTACATTATAATATGTATGTCCGCTAGTCAAATTCAATTTGATTCAATTTAATATCTCTAATGCAGAAAAATACAAAGCTTGTCTAGAATAGATGGCTTTTAGCGATTATCTCTCCCTATGTTTCTGTAATATTTTTAATGAGGCATTTTTTTCAAAGTAAGATAAGTCCATTTTGTACATCGTTGATATACTGCGGCCCTCCGGTTGATAGACTGACAGCGCGGGTTATCCCCATCATTTATTTATTTAGTAATATTTCCTATTTTTATATCTGCTTTCGCACTACATTATTATGAATGTAGCAAAAGAAATGTCAGGCCATGGCCATGGTATGTATGGTCTACAGAACCTTATTATATTTTTTAGACATTAACTTTCTTATTTTTCGAATGCAGCATGTAAGATATTCATGTCACCTCTACGTTCGATTCTTTGCTACGTCGCCTGGCCCATGTGCCGAGATGGTATTGCGCTAGACGCCGATGGCTCGCACTTCAAATTGTACCATTCATACAAATACACGACTTATCCTAACACCGACACTAAGAGATTGCCTTTTGTTTGAATGTTGATTGCGAACTATTGGATATGAACGTTATTATAGTTTTGTTTTTGTTGTAATATTGTTTTAATTCTGTATTTTTGCATAATAAGATACCTCTATATACGCAGCATTTTAAAAATCAGTGCCTACGATACTGTAAGCATTTAATTTTCAGTTCCGGTAATGACTATGTGGAAAAAATATTGTTTGTATTTTTATTATTTATTCAATGTTTTTATATTAAATTTAATATTTTAAGTTATCAGAATTTGATATTAACAAAGAGGAAAACGAGTATCTGAGCTGTAATTTTGCAGTTACATTTTGGTCATATTTTCATGACAATAATATTTAAGTAATTAATATTTTATTATCAAAATGTTTTATAATTAAATTTCGGGATACACCATCAAAATAACAAAGTTAGATACCAAATGTGTAATTGTAGTCCCAGATAAAAAATAAAACAAATATTCTCCGAAACCTGTCTACAAAGACTTCAAAAAACATTTTCTCGTCGATGAACATGTCTCCTTCGTTCGAAATTGAATCCCGCCATCTTGGTGTCCCGTTTATCACTGGAATCGTCGGCGATACCTCCAAAACAATTGCCGCTCTCATACGCACCGGACCAAATTACATTTCCAATTCATGAAGCCATTTTTTCCCTTTGCAACCCCCACTTTGCACCTCTCGATCTTTTTCTATGAATAATTTTTCGAAGTTACTTGTTGACTTAATTTTATATCGGTTTGGGTTTAACGGTAGGAATTTAGCTTTATTTCAAGTGGCCGTAGCTATATAACCGTCGGGTTTGTTTCAGGACTAAATAAATAAAATATATACGTTTAAGTTAGGTACTACATAGCCGCTATCATATACATATATCGGAGCAGTCAGAGTGCTTACAAATATCTGAGCAGGATCTTTTAACAAAATTTGATGCATGATTGGAAAGTTTATATGTTACTTAAATACCTACATTAACTGAAGGGCTAGAAATAATATTAATATAATTAAGGAGAAATATAACACTAAAAATATCCCTCCTGATAAAAGCTCTCCGATGAGGTAGTTTGGTAATATATAATTATGTAATTTATCAATATTTATTATTCGTATTTTGCAGGACGCAGTGGGGGTGGATAGAGCGAGGCTCAATGCAGTGGCGAAGCCTGAGTCGGGGGCGTGGCTTCATGCTCTTCCATCTCCATATTTAGGCACCCTCCTTGACAACGACTCGGTGCGGGTGGCGGTGGCTCTTCGCTTGGGATGCGGCACCATGGTGGAAAGCAACGGCCATCACGCGCTTAGTTGTTGTCGGTGTGCAGGGAGATTCCCACGCCATCATGCCCTTAACGACATCGTTCGGAGGGCGCTGATCTCGGCAAATATCCCGTGTCTCCTAGAACCTCCCGGCCTTAATCGCTCAGATAGCAAAAGGCCTGACGGGCTTACTCTCATCCCGTGGGAGAAAGGCAAATGTCTGTTGTGGGACGCCACGTGCGTCACCACCTTTGCGGCGTTTCATCTAAGCCGAACAATACGCTCTGCGGGCGCGGCGGCCAAGCTCGCTGCGGTTCGCAAGCGGGAAAAATATGAGGTGTTGGCAAACTATTTGTTTGTCCCGCTCGCGGTGGAGACTATGGGGTGTTGGTGTGCCGAGGCCAAGGACTTCATTAGGGCGGTGGGTCAGCGCTTGCGGGAGAGAGGTTTAGACCCACGCTCCGGGTTCTTCTTGATGCAAAGGTTGTCCATCACGGTATAGCGAGGCAACGCGGCTAGTGTGATAGGCACCTTTGCATCGGAAAGATCGCGGGTCGAGTAACGCGGGGTCGTTTTAGCTATTTTTATGTTTAAGTGTGTTCATGTATTTTTTATGTATTTATGTGTGTGTATATTTAGGTTTAGAATGTAATGTGGATTATTTTATTTCTTTAGAGTTTATGGTGTACCTACTGTTTCACTGCTCTTTGTAGCCATATTTTTAAATTAAGATTATGTTTTTTTTATATATTTATATGCAATTTTGAAAATATAATAAAATAATTATATTTATCAAACCTTACTTAATTTGATTTAACTATTTTTTTGGTAAGATATTAGATACCCTAATTATTTATATAGTATGGCGACTTAAGCACGTAATATTTGGTCCTATTTAAGATTACGCGTTCTGCGCTCCCATAAACCACACCCACTCGAAACCTTTACATCTTTATGAATACCATACACGAAATTGAACGCAGGTATCGCCTGAACAAACCTTTTTTGACCAAAAATAATTAAAAAGTGCTGGTTGCCTACTTGAATAAAGAATCGTTTGACTTGATCTTACTTTTCCAGTGAATTATCTTTTAATAATATCCGGCATTTAAAGCATAGATTGGTATTTAAAAATACAATTTTAAGTCAGACTTCCTCCCAGAACGTTTCAAGTTTTCATCCGCTTCCTGCAGTACCTAGAGCAAGATATTTTGTCAAACATGCACCGGTTGAAATCTCAAGTGTAGTGGCAGCATCGCAAACGAGCCGGCTTCGTAATTGGAGGGAAAATGCCCTGGCGAGCGCTGCTACCTGGCTCAGGATTCCCAAATATTAAGTTGACTGTCTACGAGATCCCAGTGTTGTGTGGTCCCTATACCCCTTACGATGACCCGTGGTCGAAGTTTACAGTAATAATTGGTCTGAGTCGAGAGTTTGGTATGCGATGCACATAGCAGGCGTGTGCTCTACTCGCAAATTGTCCGAAATATATTACCTGGTACTGCTGAATGAGAAGCTGAAATTCTTAAAAAGTTTATATTTTCATTCGCTATTAAAAAGTTGCTATATATCAAAATAACTGTAGCAATGACATTATTATTACTGGAAACTTAATTGGTATTCGATAAGTGCTGCAAAACGTGAGGAAGTATCGGTACCAATTTTTCCTATTTGATACGTGGTAAATGATGACAAGTAAAACCCTCACCGCAAACTTATCATCTCCCAATTGAACACCTCTGAAGAAGATAATGTATATTTTTAACTACATATCTACTTATAATTATATTATTACATAGATCTAGGTAGAAAAGCTAAGTAAACTTGTGGTCGACATGGAAAAAAAGTTTTTACATAATATATGAGACCTTGATTAAGGCTCGGGAGCATTCGCTTCGTGCCTTTCCAGTAGCTCGTCACAAGATGCCGTCAAACCTTTGTGGTCATAAAGCCTTTTTTTTTATTCGCTAACATTGAAAATAGCTCTTTATAGTACGGTCAAATCGTACATTAAACTCGCAAAACATGTAGTAAAGCTGCATTTTTGGTATGTTATTTAGACACCATAGGGCCGTATAAAACCATATTTTGCAAGCAAAAAAAAGTTGTGCTAGCTGCGTTATACGTGAAAAACTGTGAAATTTACTGTCTATTTTTAGTTTCTGATTTTTATAAAAAAAGCCTTACGTTTTTTGATAATATGTATCAGGTAATGTTTAAAGATTAATGAATTTGTAACAAGATGAGATAACATGCATTACCGTAGGTCTTATAGTTTCAGAGATTTGAGACTTCAAATAGTACCCTGTTTTGTAAACTAGATAAAATGTTGAGTTTTGCTAACGTTTTTGGTTTAATATCGCCTTCCCTAATTATGCTACGAAAAGCATGAAATAATTATCTTACAGCGCAATTAATATTCTTTCATTTAAGGGTAAAATCAGGTCAGTAAACTTTGTGATGGAAACTAAAAACGCGAAATTCAAAAAGCAGGTGGTCCGCTATCTAAGTTTTTCATACAAATGGCAAGTCGTGTTGCAAAGCTGCAATTTTGTATATTATATAGGCTCTATAGGGATGTACGAAAATGCATATTACAAGAAAAAAAAAAGGATTTAGGTGTAGGACGTAAAAAACTGAAAAAAACGGACTTTTTTTAGTTTTTTACGTTTAGGGATTGAAGTGTCACTGACCACTAATTGATAAAAGATTGATGATGGGCAGCAGCGTCATCATAGTGGACACATTACTGCGATCGCCAATCCGCTTGCCCAGCGTGGCGATTATGGGCATTTACCTCCTAATGCGTCTATACGCATAGTTAATAGGAGAGGCCTACGTCCTGCAGTGGACTATCATAGGCTGATGATGATGATGATGAACTAAAAAACTATATCTTTTTGATACTAATTGCTATAAAACTATGAAAGAATATTCAATTTGAAAGGATTTGAGCTACCTTGCATTACCCTAAATTATATAGATTTAGAGATACGACATTTCAAAATGTGCCCTTCATTAAGTTAAGAAAATAAATGCATGTTTTGAAGCCTCGTACACCCCCAACTATAAGACTTACAGTAATTGTTATCGGCTCAATTTGTTCCAAATTCAATGTAGTTATATTATCTACAATTTACTTTTTTTTCTTAGCGCGAACGTTTTGCCAATATTTAGTGAATAGCTTTAACGTAACGTAAAATTTGTTTATGTTTTGATAAAAGGGCACTTTATGAA
>JALPQI010024227.1:0-12608 GCA_025490895.1 Thaumatotibia leucotreta | reverse complement strand
TCTGGATGCCCGTGTTGCCAATACAAAATTACGCCACGAGATCAGAGCTTAAACTTGAATGGGAGGGACGAATTTTTTAACCTCTAATCTTATTTATCAGTCTCCGACGAGGTGAGCTAAATATTGTTTGTTGGCTTAAATTAATTATGAGTCAAGTTATTTTATTTTCAATTGTCACAAATCATTTCATCGTGGAAAAAAATACGAATTTGGAAATCATTTATAATAGTAGCAATATCAACTCAACTATGACTTTATTAACATGATATAAATATAAATCCGCCAGATTACGATATTCCTAGGTATATCGCCAACCATTTATGCCTAAAAGTTGATCATAATTTGGCATAAGTTGGCAGCATTCACAATTTGATGAACAATACGGCGGATCGATTAGAGCACACATTCGTCGATATTCCTGTCTACCGGGCACATTGTGAAATATTTTATTTGTGAGCACCCTGAGCCTGGGCGCTCCGATATTATCATTTTTTACTATAAAAAAATCACAGCATAACAGAGATACAACTGTGAAACTTAGACACAATTTCATAAATACAATAATACACTTGGCAAAAAAGTAAGTTATCATATCAAAAAAGAAGGCCGTACATTCATCGTCTCGCAGAACTTCAGGCGTTCACCACTTATGTACCGCCATCCACTCGCAAATACATCACAGTGGGGTGCTGATTCGAGGAGTGAAATTATCAAATGAAGGGCTCGGGCTCGGACAAGTGCTGATTTATCTGATGGCGACTGTACATGTGTTAACAGCGCAGTAACTTTGATGCCTTTTTTCAGATGTTATCTATGTACGATAGAATAACATTCGACAATGAAGATGGCGGCGTGTGGAAGCAAGGGTGGAAGATTGAATATGACGAGAAGCAATGGAGCCAGAAAAATAAACTCAAGGTGGTTATCGTGCCACATTCCCATAACGATCCAGGTATGCTAATAGCCTAGCTAGGCTCGAGCAATCGAGGGATTGACGAAATGAAACATCGACACATAATTTTTTAAATATATTTATTTTCCGAACTGTACAATTTATATACATTGATTAAATCTAACTAATCTTCTTCCTATATCCAGACGTTTCGCGATCTCAGCAAACAATTTGCGTGCGCTGGGGCCCCATTAACCTAAAGTGTCTACGCCGAACCGAACTACTCTACTCTTACTCGTACTCTTATCTACTCTCGTACTCTTTGCCGAAGTCCTTATGTGAATTACGTTTTAAAAAATCGGTATTTCCAGCCGCAGCGGCCGCCTTAAACGTAGTTCGTTGACGATGGAACGGTTCCAGGGTGTCTATGCAAGTAGCATCCCACACCAACATCCGTCCCAAGCTCCAAAAAACCAAAGACAGGTCTCTTATCATCATCTCTGATAACACCAGTAGGCTCGAGAAGAGCAGGTACGTTGATGGTGGCAAGAGACCTGCGGATTATGTCGTTAAGCGACGCATCATCTGGATAAGATTTTCATTATTGTAACTTAGCGTTAGCGTTAGCGTTAGCGTTAGCGTTAGCGTTAGCGTTAGCGTTAGCGTTAACTGGCACCACCAGCCAGCCGTTCAGCTGCAAGGACTCGGAGGCGCTGGTCGCACAAAGGAGGGAGGGTCGGAGAGCTTTGTCGAAAATGTTCAAATACACGTACCAGTACGGTTTAGGTCGGTCGGTCAGAGGCGTTTAGACGCGATGTGGTTTAACGTCCTCCGTCCAGACTTATCCCGTCCGGAATGGGGCGTGCATTCGAGTCTTCTCGCATTTCTCTCCATCGTCTGCCGCCTCGGTGCGCTCAGCTGACGCTCCTGCCCGAGCTACCGGTGGACCAAACAGTACAGGTTGGGAGTGTAGGGCTTGTGCAGTCAGGGATAGGAGTTGACGGGATAGAGAACCAGACCGAATACTTGCATCGTGCCCAGTGATGAAGGAAGATGGATATATACGTGTGTTGATACATACAGGAGGGATAGTGACTGCGTTTCCTTCACTTTTTTTGGCTTGACTTCATTTCGATTGGACAATTCAGTGGTCCGATCCAGTCTGTGGTTCTTCGTTTTCGTCCTCTGGCTCGGTTTCAGTGTCAGTCTCCGGTAATTTGTAGATGGTTTCCACTTCTTTCTTGAATTTGTCTCTGTCCTGTGCTATGTTTTCCCAGTATGTCATATTTTTCTCCGTATAATTGGTTATATCATGCTCTAGGGAGTCGGTCCATGTGAAAATTGGCCTACCTATTTTTTTCCTATTTTCTCTATATTCCAGGGCTGCACGCAGGAGGTGCGGCTTAGGCCGTCGGAGTATGTGGCCATAGTACGATAGTCTACGGACTTTAATAGTTTTCGTAATTGATTTCCCTTGAAGGATATCTCCTATTTTTTGTTTAGGCGGACTTTTTGAAACACCCAGCATCTCTTTCAGTATAAATCTCTCATATTTCCTAAGCCGTGACCTATTGCCACTGGTGAGGGCCATAGCCTTGACGCCGTATGTCATAGAAGGTGCTATGACCATTTTATACAATAGCCTCGCTAATTTCCAGTCTATGCTGTACTTTTGTATAAATTTTGTTAGTATTTTGGAGTTCCGAATGGCCTTATCGCACCTTGTTTTGATTGCGGCCCGCCTGTCGTGACCAGCTGTTATATAAGTGCCCAGGTACCTGATTGTTTCAATAGGTTTTATTGGTACTCCACCCAGGCACCTTTGTTGTTGTTCCGCTACTGGCGGGCCGAAGGGATCTCTGATTATGAGTTTTGTTTTTGTCTCGTTAATAACGAGGCCTACTGTTTGTAAAAGAATTTTAAGTTTAATTATAAGTCGGTCGAGTGTTTTAATGCAATCGCCTATCATAATGAGGTCGTCTGCGAACGATAAAATTAATGGGAGGGTGATTTCATTGTCCTTATTGAGCGTCAAGGCCTCGTCTTCATCCTCGAGCGTTTTTAGGACGTCGTCAATTAAGATGGTAAATAATCTTGGTGACAAAGGGCACCCTTGTTTGACCCCCTTCCCCTTATTTATAGGTTCTGTGGTTTGTCCGAACCATGAAATGAACGTTCGTTCCCTCATGCAGGCCGCAATGATACGGTTAGTGAGGGAGGTACTTATACGGCTAAGTAGGATGTCCCTTAGAGCGTTGAGATCTACGTTATCGAAGGCTTTTTCAATGTCTAACGCTACTACATAAATTCTGTTGCCTTCTCTCCAGTTGGTATCAAGAACCCGGCGGAGGGTAAATAGGTGATCGTCCGTGGATCTGTCGTTCAAAAAGGCGGTTTGGTAATTACCTAGGGCTTCCATTTCTTTGTCCAGTTTTTCAAGTAAGAAGTTGGCGTATATGCGGTAACCTACGTTACAGATAGAAATCCTCCTGTAGTCGTTAACGTTTTTAGGTGAAGTCGTTTTTGGTATTGGTACCTGCTTAGATGTGAGCCATTCGCCCGGAATAATGTTTTTCTCCCATGCTTCTTGCATTATGTTTGACATTAGTGCTACGAACTCTCGTGGCGCTGCCTTGTACAGCTCTGGTGCGATCTGGTCAGTACCTGGAACGGTGCCGTTTTTCATTTTTCTAATAATTTTTGACACTGTTTTCATGTTGGGGCCCTCCCCTTTCGGCGGTTGGTCCAAGTCGCATGCAATGACGTCAATTAATGCACCTTCACTTTTTTTCAGTTCTGTCACCCAGTTCGTCATTGGGATAAAGCGGTTAGAAGTTGTACGGTTCTCGGGGGCCCTTCTAAATCCTTTCAGATATTTGTAGGTAAACTTCATCCTCATGGGCGGGGGCGCCTTGCTTAAGAGTCGAAAGAAGTGCTTACTTTCATTGTGAAAATCCCTAGTTTGTAACGCGCTCAGTTGTTTACGGGCTGTTTTGATCTCAGAGTCGATGTTGCGTGTGTCTGGGAACCTTTTCTTGGTAAATAACGCTTTTTGTAGTCTAACCAGGGCTAATCTGCTTTCTCGCGAGCGTGCGACGCATTTAGGCGGGATTTTTTTTGTCGCTAGTTTGAGTATATCGTTAAGTTCACTCCAGGTAGGGGGTTTATTAGCTTTTTGGCCTTTCTGCGGTTGCATTTGGTCGCTCAGTAAACGTCGCACTTCTTTTTGGAACTCTTTTACAACCGCTGTACTTTCTATTAGGGCCTCGTAATTGACATTTTTGTAGTTAAATATTTCTTTTCTTAACTTGTTTTTATTGCGTCCTGTATTTCGCGGCTCGTTGAACTTGCTTTGTGCCCAGCTGGAGTTTCGTATTTTTCCCCAAACGAGTTTGTGGTCTGTTTTTACTAGGTTTGAGCAGGTGCCTTGTATGTAATCGAAAAATACAGGTCTTTGTAGTGAGGTAAGTATGTGGTCAATCTGAGACGATCGATTACCTAATTGCCATGTGACTTTACACGATGGGCGGCCCCATGACGTCTTGACACATAGATTGTGTTCTTGTACAAGGTTTAACAGAAGGTGTCCGTTGAAGTTTGAGTCGCTATGAAACAAGTTTCTTTTAGAAATCTGGTTGGTTATGGAGTTGACGTCCTTCGTTCCAATGTGGGCGTTGAAATCGCCTAGGATAATGGGGATTGCCCTTTTCGGAGCTTGCCGTAGTAGGATTCCAATTTTCGCTAGGCAAGTAGCCGTGCCCGTGGGGACATGTGTGCTAATAATATATAATTCTATGGGTGCTTCGTGGTCGTTTATTTGGATTTTTAAGTGTGTGGCTATGATGTTATTATATTTTCGATGAGTGCTTTTTATTTCGTACTGGGTATTCTTCTGAATTAGTATCGCCACTCCCCGTGTCACTCGTGGGCGAGGTCCTCCCTGTAATAGCCAACGGTAGTTGTTTGAGGTGAATTCTCCGCTTGACAAATGGGTTTCTTGTAGCGCCGCTATTGTGATATTGCGGGTGGATAGCTCGTGATCGATGTTAAGCTTGTCTTCGAGGGATGCGCATCCTCTCACGTTCCAAGTAGCTACGGAAACCGAGTCGCACGTTATGCATTCTCTGATCGTGACTTTGGAGGGGTCTCTAAGTAATCGTAGCCCTGTCGAGTCGACATTTTCCAGGCTGTTGACGGAGCTGTTCAGTGAGATGAACCTTTCTTGGGTGCTTGTTAGTGAGTAGGGCTCCGGTAAGCTTTGCAATAAGTTTTCTGTTGTGGCGGGCATCTTAGTTGCCGCTACGCTTGGCGTGGTATACGTCACGCTTTCGGTATTCGATATGGGGCCCTTCAATCGGACGGAGTCGTAGTGGTGGTTGCTGTAAAATACGTGTAGGGTACCCATTTTGTGAGCTTCGTATATGGGAGCCTTGTAGTGTAGGGGTGGGCATTGGTCAGAGTGCACGTAAATGTTGACCATAAAATAACTCGTGGTGGCTAGTATAATTTCTTCGCCAGCCCAGAATCCGTCTTTGAACTGATTTAGTATATATTCTTCTGTAAGTTCGTCGCTTGGCGGCCACACATTATTGGACGCACTATAATGGTCTGAGACACTACCGTAGAGTGCTAGTCGTATATCATTGCTGTCCTTTTCTGCGTATAAATGAGTAGCCAACGTTTGTCGAAGTTCTGCGTGATCGATATTCTTATCTAGTACGGCATTTAGTTGGTCTGCTATGGCTCTGTATAGGCAGTTACCGTCTTTGGGAATCGGGTATATCTCCATTGCGAAGCACTTGGGTTTCATCCGCGTTATTTTTGATTTTGATTTTTATTCAGTAGGTGGCAGTAATTACAAAGTTCGTTTATCGAGGTAGGTACTTTAATTTAAACTGATCTATGCCTGTGGTACCTACTATACCGATAATGGCCACCGGTTTTATTACTGCGAAAGCACTTTTAACCCAGCAATTCTAGCACGTGTTCGTTATAACAATGTGTCTAGACACAGGAACTATTGGAACAAAGGACGTCGACTCAGGGTTGTTTGTATTGTAATTGCAACATGCGGTCACCGTTCGTTTTTTTGGGAATTTTGGATGTTGGTGCAATATTTATTTATTGCTGTTTTTGCTTGTTCTTTGGTTATTAGAAAGTTTATCTTTGTCTTGCACAAGCTTTTGTTTAGAGAGGTTGAACCGATTTCTAGAAAGGCTTGCACAGATGGCTTGTTGTTTTTTAAATTGCTTTCGAGCGAGATTTATGTTTTGTGAAGTCCTATTTCCGGGGTTTTATTAGCATTCTGAAAATTCAAACGTGGCTTTCTGCAAAGAAATGAATTAGTACCTATATGTAGATGTTACAATTAATGTAGATGCCTTCAGTGAGTATTTACTATCCTACGTTGACTTAAGGTTCTGATGTCTATAGTTGTGCTACTATTGAAGAGTCGGCTTGACTGATCATAAGTGCCTATGGCTTTGGCCTAGGCTATTGGTGTTTGAAGTTAATCTTTAATTACGTAAATTTAAAAATGCTTATTGTTTTGGTATTAACCGATAGTTTATATGTTTACTGGATAGTACCTGTTAGATTTAGTTGCATACGAACGTGTTATGAGGGCCCTCTAGAAAGTGGGCTCTGAGTACGGGTTTTAACTTTGTCTACGGAAATTTATAAGAACCTAGACAGTGTCCTACGTTCTTATAAATCTCTAGATCAGGATATTGGCTAGTTACCTACGAGTTCTAAATGAGTATCATGCGGCGTGAAATCTACATAGATGTCACAGGTTATGACTAGGGTAGCTATCATCAATCTAGATAGTTTGGGAAGTCTAGAACCGTATGAGAGGCTAGAAGAGAGGAACGATCTCACCGGGTTTGTCAGTGGGGCAGGTGAAGGCGGCAGTCAATAGTCCTTTGCAGTCGTCGGTCTGCGTCTGCTCTCTGTCACCGCGGTTGGCTCGCGCACAGCACTATTTTTTTAATCACTTGATAGGGCTCGAATGTCTGCACTTATCAACTAGCAGTAATAGCACTTCTCGCGGTAATAGCACTAAGTCGCACAGAACGCGAGTAGAGCGCGCGGATTTTAGTTAAAGTACGCGTACTTTCGTAGACGGCGTTGCACAGTAAACATCTGGCGACGGTTGCCTATTGTTTTGAGGACACTGGGATGCGTCCGCTCAGCTTGGCGTCCAAAACCGAACCTGGATAAGATTTTCATTATTGTAACTTATCAATTTATCGATAAAGTTAATTGTGTCGATGTTTAATTTCGTCAATCTCTCGTTCCTTCTAGAAAAATATCTAAATAAAATCACCACCCTTAAAAACATTTACAAAACTGATTTTTTTACAGTTTTTTTCATGATTAGTTGGTGAGCCACTTTGGAAGGGCCGGTTCCTAGCTTGCAAGATACTTTCTTCTAACAAACTATTCAACTGTTGTCCCCTGGATGGGTCACCCACTAATCATGTTAGTGAAGCGTGCTGCATACTTTCTTCTAGCGAACTATGCCACTTTAGTCCCCTGTGTGACGTGTCAGAATAACAACAAAAATAACGTGATTACGCGCACATAGATATAGTTGCCGATTTCTAAGAATGAACTTTTGACAGTTATAGATTAGTCCTTATTAATATGTGGGTAAGACTTACAATTTTTCCGATAATCTTAACGTCATATATATAAGGCTCATTTTTAAACTGTCAAATGTTCATTCTTAGAAATCGGCAACTATAATAGGCCAGGAATGTCCAGCAGTACTAAGTCTGATGATATGATGTGTAAAACTTCACAGGTTGGCTAAAAACCTTCGAGAACTACTACAACACGCAGACACGTGCGATATTCACCAATATGGTGGAGAAGTTGGCCGCCAACGTCGGCCGGAAGTTCATCTGGGCGGAGACCAGCTTCCTGTCTCTGTGGTGGGACAATGATGCGTCGGACAAGGAGAAGGATATATTTAGAGGGTATGTTAGAAAAAATTGTCGTCATTTTACGATTTTATGTGTAAATTGGGTCAATCACTTTTTTATGTCACTCGTTGCCATGGTTACGTTCTCCTGGGTCACCCTTAAAATCACAGTTTAGCAGCATTCAAATTGACAAAACTTTGAATTTTTTGACAGTTATGTAGCCTTGCCAAGGTGGGTCATCCACTCATCATGCTAGTAGAGTGTGCATGATACTTTCGTGTAACAAACTATCCCACTCTTGTCCCCTGGGTGATGTGACAGAATAACAACAAAAAAAGTGATTGACCCGTTATATTATCAAACCGGAATCAGAATGGGATTCGAAAGTGTTGTTGCCACAAAATTTACCAAGAAAAAGTTGTTTATAGATGAAGTGACTGATTAATTAATATATTGTCCGTAAATATCTGCACTAAACTATGAATATACGAATATACTTATGAATGTATCCTAGATTGACTTATACACTGTTGTGTTAATGGTATTTCGAATCCCATTCTAATCGCGGTTTGATAATAAATACATCGCATGTCCATATTGAAAGCAATCGACCTTTTATCTTTACAGTCTCCTAAAATCCGGTCAAATCGAAATAGTAACCGGCGGCTGGGTGATGAACGACGAAGCCAACTCCCACTGGCTTTCCATCATCCAACAGCTAACCACCGGGCAGCAGTGGCTGGTCGACAACGTAGGGTACATGCCCAACAACGCGTGGGCCATCGACCCCTTCGGGCACTCGAGCTCGCAGCCGTACCTGCTCAAGCTGGCTGGGTTCGAGAACTCGATCATACAGCGCGTGCACTACAGGGTGAAGAAGGAGTTGGCGCTGAACAGGCAGCTGGAGTTTAGGTGGCGGCAGCTGTGGGGTGAGTCGCGCTTGTGTATAGAGAGGCGGACATGCAGACAGATAGACAGACAGACAGATAGACAACGAGAGAGGGAGAGAGTTAGAGAGACAGAAATTGAGAGATTGAGCGTGATAGATAGTGCTGTAACAGATAGAGAGAAAGAAAAATATAGAGTGAGATAGATAGAGAGAGAGAGAGAGAGAGAGAGAGAGAGACAGATAGAGAGCGTGAGAGACAGATAGATAGAGGGACAGAAAGAGGCTGAGGTAGGAATAGTGTAAGTAGTGTTGTGGCATATAGAAATAGACAAATGTCACATAAAAACATGTAAATAGAGAGGGAGAAATATATAGAGTGAGACAGATAGAGAGAGAGAGAGAGACAGAAAGAGAGAGAGATAGAAAGAGCGCGAGACAGATAGACACAGAGAGCGAGACAGATAGACACAGAGAGCGAGACAGATAGACACAGAGAGCGAGACAGATAGACACAGAGAGCGAGACAGATAGACACAGAGAGCGAGACAGATAGACTCAGAGAGCGAGACAGATAGACACAGAGAGCGAGACAGATAGACAGTGAGAATTTAGATGACGGCAGCTGTAGGATGAGTCGTGCCCTGTTGTGTGTAGTATAGAGCGAGGCGGACAGACAGACAGATGGACGGCGAGAGTGAGAGAGAGACAGACAGAGTGTTGTTATAGATAGATAGAGAGAGAAATATACAGATGCGGGGGAGAGAGTGAGACAGATAAAGACAGTGTTGTGACAGAGAGTGGGACAGATAGAGAGTGAGATAGATAGATAGGAAGAGAAAAAAGATATACAGATAGAGAGTGAGACAGATATGTATATACAGAGTGAGAGAGAGTGACTACCGGGCAGCAGTGGCTGGTCGACAACGTGGGGTACATGGCCAACAACGCGTGGGCCATCGACCCCTTCGGGCACTCGAGCTCGCAGCCGTACCTGCTCAAGCTGGCTGGGTTCGAGAACTCGATCATACAGCGCGTGCACTACAGGGTGAAGAAGGAGTTGGCGCTGAACAGGCAGCTGGAGTTTAGGTGGCGGCAGCTGTGGGGTGAGTCACGCGTTGTTGTGTGTATAGAGGGAGGTGGGCAGATAGACAGATAGACAGATAATGTGTGTGTAAGAGATAGAGTTACAGATACATACACATATATTATATTGATAAATAGGTACGACATTGAAAAATAGATAGATAGACTGACTGACAGAGAAATAGATAGACATACATTGATAGATAGATAGACAGGTAAATTAAATCAGAAAGAAATCGATATAGAGACAAAGAATATTGGAATAGATAAACAACATATAAACAAGACAAGCAGACAGGCAGAATAATGAAATTATAGATAACAACTCCCACTGGATGGCAATCATACAACAATTAACCAAAAAAATACCGCACCTAAGGGATCACCTAAGGGATTGAAGTGACACTGACCATTTATTTATCAAAGATTGATGATGGCCAGCTGCATCATCATAGTAGAGACACTTCTGCGATCGCCAACCCGCTTGCCCAGCGTGGCGATTATGGGCATTTATCACCTAATGCGTCCATAACCATAAGCTAAGAAGAGGCCGTTGTCCAGCAGTGGGCTGATATGGGCTGAATGATGATGTATGTATTGTTCTAAAGTCAAATAAACATGGCGGGAATATTCTTGGTAGCTCCATTTAAACACTATAATTGCGTTTTAGTTTCAGTATTGGTGGTTAGCTCGGTCTTCCACGTTCCAGCGTTTCACCGCTGCCGCTGACTCATGTGACCGCAACTGATGTGATGATAACGATTACTTTTGCGTACTGAGGTTGCAACGCAACAAATACTCATCACTGCTATCGCGCGCGAAACCCAGTGCCTACATCTTGCCATGGATTCTTGCTATATCAAAGGGTTCCAGGATGGCTGGAACATACGCAGGTTAGGTCCTCTGGCATGGCATTTTCCACTTTCTTCTATGCTGGTATGCCAAGGTATCCATTCAGGTGTCTTAATATCAAAGGGTCCATGGTATCCTAGGCTGTGGAACACGGCACCTCATTAGTTTAATTTGAGCGATTAAGTATCTGTGTGCTGCTCCTATGCCCAAAGAACATGTTCAGCGAATTAAACCTTGTGACAATTACAGATGGTGTCGGCAAGACGGATATGTTTACTCACATGATGCCATTCTACTCGTACGACGTTCCCCATTCCTGCGGGCCTGATCCGAAGGTACACAAATAACAACTATATTAAAAAAATATATTATCCCTTAATTTGGTAGAAAGTCGTGATTAAAATGTAGACAGAAAGCCTTCAAACATCGACTCACAATTAGTTATCTCTCCTTAACGTAAAAGTTATAAAATATTAGATGTCATGTACAGTCAAGTCAAGCGCAATAATATATGTATAGTAAGAATCCTCTTATAAATAGGTTACGATGTTCTTATTATACAGAATTAAAGTGCACTCGAACATATTTTTGAGCATTTTATATACACCTTATATTGTATTTGACTGTATATTGATAAAAAACGAAAATATCTTAGGTGAAATGGTTATCTTTCAGCCCCTTTTCTGATTATTTCCCATAATCAAATATTGTTCCACAAAAACTTGCCAGTCTTAATAATTTATTGCGTTCCACAACATCGGTTCACATAGGTGACTTATTAAAATATTATCGAACCGGGTTTCTCACGTATTTAAGTCGATGATTGCTCAACATGTTTCTACCCATTAGAGGGTCCTCGTCCTGAGCGCCCTCGGTCAAAACCCGACGCGTACTCAAACGCGTACTATTTTATTATGTTTGAGTCTAACGTTAGTTATAATTATAATATTTATAATACTAAAAAGAGGTGATGTAACTTAAGTTCTAGAACTTACTAGTGACGTATAGTTAACTTTACTGTAAACCCTGTTGTACACAACACATTTGTAATGAGATGATGACCTTTCAGGTGTGCTGCCAGTTCGACTTCAAGCGTCTGCCCGGCAATGGTGTGACCTGCCCGTGGGGCATCGCACCGCGGAAAATCGTACAAAAGAACGTCCATGAGAGGTATGTGTAGGACGTTACCCCCTTATTCATAAACGTCTGCTAACCAGAGTTGGGCATTTCGAAATCAATTCCCGATTACAATATTACTTCATTTTACTTTGTAATGTACTTATGGGTAGAATATTACTTGTAATGTAATGTCGTGAAACTGAATATTACAATGACGTATGAAGGAGTCAGTAATAATCTATAGCATATTAGCATTACTAATACTTTGGAATCAACATGTCGATTCAAAATTACTGGAATCGTTGACCATACTTCTAGATTACTTTTTAATTACTTTAATGTTAGGACGTGCGAATTTTTAATATTATTTTCTCAAATATATAATTAAATACGGCTTTAAAGGTTTCTACTGATTTGCATACAGGTATGTACAGTCGGAATCCGATTGTAGGGTCCATTAGATCCAAGATGGCGGCACATTTTTGCAATTTTTGTCATTATACTCGATTTCGACTAATTCACATACGTGGAATCCAAATTTAGGGTCCATTTTAAAATCCAAGATGGCGGCACAATTTTTTTCTTTTTTTTTTGTTATTTTTGTCATTGTACTCGTTTTCGACTAATACACATACGTGGAACCCGAATTTAGGGTCCATTTTTAGATCCAAGATGGCGGCACAATTTTTTTTTTGTCATTTTTGTCATTGTACTCGTTTTCGACTAATACACATACGTGGAACCCGAATTTAGGGTCCATTTTTAGATCCAAGATGGCGGCACAATTTTTTTCTTTTTTTTGTAATTTTGGTCATTGTACTCGTTTTCGACTAATACACATACG
>JALPQI010024226.1:0-19573 GCA_025490895.1 Thaumatotibia leucotreta | reverse complement strand
AAGGCAACACTAAATTCAAACGTCACTGATTCTAAATCACCAGCAGTACTTTATCGTTTTACCATTTGTTTATACCTACAAATCCGAATTGACGCTAAATTGCCTACGATTGTTTGAAATATCTCATAGCGTGCAGTGATTTACATGAGGATTTATTATACGTTTGTATATTATGTAGCCACAAACGTCCCGGAAAGGCTATAAAAACCACCGATACTCGGGCCTGAAAAAAACTTGTAAGCGAAGCCTTGGAGAAATTATACTATATTACGGAGAAATCAAAAGGTAAGTTCTATAGAGGCTGACTTGCTGGATATCTTTCCTCCCAGTATTCAAACAGTTTTTTTTATTACATATTTCCACTATTATTATAACTATAATGTTTCGACGTTTATTGTTTTCGCAACAACTGCTCATCGGATTGGAATAAGGAAACTTGACATGTAGATATATAGTAATATATATTATATTAAAAGAATAATATATTTTTTTTACATAAATGCCGGAAACGTTAGTTTCCCGAGGGATGATGAGTTCCAGGAATTGAACTTTTAAAAATATAACCATTTTGTAGATACTCACTGAACCTGGTTTGAACCCAGATTCCCTCCCTAACTTCGCAGTCAAGTTCACCACCACCTAACTAGACAAAGCTGAAATGTATTTTTTATTCCAGTAATCATCAATTCATCATACACCATTTTGACGATGAGTATTCTGATTTCAGATCCAGGGCCAACTGCAGGTGTCACAATATGTGTAGGTAGATGCGTCCGGCTCACTTCCAAGCAACACAGACAACGTCAAGCAATCTTCCTATATCCATGTATAAAACCAGAAAAACGTAAAATAAAAATAATAAATAAAAATAATATGGTATTGTGTAAATAAAACACTGAATTTATAAATTGATGTTTTCTTTATCTATGTATTCCGCACGTGATTAGAATGGGAAGGAATCTAATAATTAAAGTGACTAGAAATGTCTAAAACTTATCTGACTGAAGTCAACGAATAGATTCCGTCCCAATCTGATTGGACACCTATTAGGTTAGGACATCCAGGCCCGTTTTTTAGTAGTATAGGCTATTTCAGATTGACCATGCAAAAAATACCGGAACTGGATGCCATAATATCACCTGAAAACGTTTTTGGTGAGTAAATATATAAGGTCACCAAAATTAAACCTAGGTTGGTAGTTCAGGGACCAATACCACAAAACTTTACAAGCATACAAATCTACAAAATTGACAATTATTTGTTTTGGAATTTATACAATTTTGTAGAATTATACGCTTGTAAAGTTTTGTGGGATAGGCCAGAGATAATTTATTTATTACTGAAAAAAATGTAATTATAGGTAAAGTATCATTGAAAAAAATAAAAAGTCATGTAATGTAAAGTAAAAAAAATTGTAATCACGAGATTTGAACCTTGGTCCTAATGAATGAGCGTCAGACGGTCATCCAACCAGCCTAATCCAAGTTCAATACACGTTCCGAAATAAGCAATCGGTTTCGTAAACGAATAAGGGTTTGAATGTGTGTGTGCATACTGCGCAGCCGCGTCAGCGTTTCGTATTTATTCAAATAAACTTATTTTGTAAATTAAACCTCACCTGAAATTTAGTTCGCCACATTAGAAACAGCAGTTTATTTGCGGCAAACATATTACTTATTAAAAATATTTCTATTATCATACATAAAATATAAAAATACGTAGAATTCGCGCCACCTATGCACTCTAACGCCATCTATTGGCGTTGTAGTGCCTAGCTGACCGTGACATTCCACCTTAAGAGGTACCTACTACCTACTGTGCAAGTTTGAGGAGTTTGTAATTTGTATCTGCAACAGACATAATATGCTACGTTGTATTTGTACTGCATATGTAATTATTACTAAATATTTTTCTAAAAGGAACGAGAGATTGACAAAATTAAACATCGACATAACATAACTGTTGTCTAACTATTAGTATTAAAGTAGTACTTTAGATAAAGAAAAGAAATATTAAAAATAAATTTCGTTGACTTAAACTTTATTATTGGGTAATTTAAAGAAATGCCTAGGGCAGTTCCTGTATTTCTTGGTTATCTGATTTTATACTGTTAGCATCTTTATGAGAAAAATATTTTTAGTGGTTGTAACAAGAGCCACTCCTAGAGATCTTATACGTATATTATTATGTATATAGGTAGTTAATACCGTTGTATTGTATTCTGATTAGGATAATTAGGTTATCGCGAAAAAAACAAATGTGTTTGCATTTGGCCGGTGCAAGTAGATTCACTATTAGATATTCTCGCCAATTTTATTGACTGTACAATAAAATAAATCGGCTTCAATAAACTACAATCCCAAATGATACTGACACTGACATCGTACTTAGCGAAATGTTTGTTTGTCAGTTCCTGGCCTGAATTGAAGTGGTGCATCCAATTCAGTCGCCACAATGCAATCCAATGCAAATTGGGAGCAATCTGCGCAAGTGGCGCCTGCGATTAGACAGGTCGTTGCCCTTTAAATATGAGTTACACTAGACCGTTGCTTAGATAGGGTCGTGCCGACAGTTTTATGACAGCATGGCGATTGACCAATGCTTATTTGATTGATAAATTTTCGACGACAACATATAACAACATATAGTGTATAAGGTGCAATCTGCGATTTTTTGTCATCGTAGATAGCACTTTGTACGTTGTAGGTATGTAGGGTTGCATCGAATGATTCAAGCGACAGTATCTCGCGGATCTTTTGCCTATCTGTCCCTCTTTTGCTAGCATACTTATTATTATTAGTAAGTCATTTAATGACTTGAATCGCGTAAGTTACGGTGTAAGTCACCCCTGAGACATTTTTTGTATATTAGAAGTAGATAGGTATTACGAGTAGCTCCTCTATACAGGCTGTTGGTGATCTGTTCTTAAACAATAAGCAGATCACCAGCAGCCCAAGAGTTTCTTATTCTGTTGGCTTACATGATTGGTGCGACAGTCTGTTGCCGCGTGACAGACATCTCGTTCCCGTCTTTTACTAATTAGTACGCTAGCAAAAGAGGGACGGATAGGCTAATTTCCGCGACATACTGTCGCTTGAATCATGTGCTAACCCTACTAATTAGGGAGAAGTAGGCGTAATTTTTTTTGTGCGATATCCCGATTTGTTACGGATAATTTTTCATAGCACGTGTTCGGTAAGGGCATCATAACATTCATAACTCACCTAATGCTTCGTAATTTTTGTCTTTCATAAGTTCATGACATTTTTTTCATGTTAACTACCCAAGTAATACGGCATGATTATAGAATACTACTTTCTTTACTACTCGAACGATGCCATCACCTCCATGTCTCTTTGTGCTTTATCGAAATAGTCCTTATTACTGAAACTTGTAATAAGTGGGTACTTGAGTAGTTAGATTATGGTTATTGGTATTGCGATAAGGTTATGACTAGATGAAAGTACGCAGTAAACGCAAAGCGGGGAGATAACAGCAAGTATACATACGATAGAGGGAGTTAGACAGTTATCTTTAACACGCTTTTATAAGCTTCACTTTTAACTATTTATTTATTTAGACTTTATTGCACAAAAGAACAGCTTAATGTACAAAAGGCGAACTTAATGCTATGTGGCATTGTCTACCAGTCAACCAAGGCAAAGCAGAAAAGATTGTAGGCGGTGCATTTTGAAACACGTAGTAAACAATTAATACATAACTATGACATTCACTCATAAATACATATAATACATATACGACTTGTCAGACAGATATTAACTATTCATTCATGGAGTTGCCAGAAAAGAAAGCACGCACAGAATTTTTTAAAGCATAGGTACTTGCTCAGTGCCTTCCTAATATGTCTATAAGAAAATCTTAATTTGATCCATTTGCTGGTCTTTGTTTAGGATACAATTTTACACACGCTCTGAGTTCTGATGACAATTCATGACTAGCTAAGAAACGTCATTACAAATCCAATATGGCCGCCTACCTAAGATGACGGACTGGTTGTTTGAAATCCACCCCCATGATATGGGTATCAAATCAAATGAAAGGAAAGGTTTGCTATCAGGACTACGAAAAAGCGTGTGTTTTAGTTGTTTGTTTCAACTATTTTTTTTATTAATACCTATATATTTTTCTAGAACAATTGAGCTGATACATAGACACATTATCACCTATAGACTGTCCAGTCAACTACAAAGAAATGTATAATTTTTTTTACGTAGGTATCTACTATACAATAAGGCGAAAAAGTGGATACATAGGTAGTTAGGTAGATCTCTTTCTAGCCGATCTTACGTTATGTAGTGGTGTTAAAGTTTAAATGTGCTAAACATTCAATTTCGGCAATATATTATGTACACTCAAGTACAAAAATACGTGCCAACTATCGATAGGTGCTCATAAACACAGATAATTTAATTACTCCGGTACGAGGTTATATTTTCAATAGATTCATTAAATTTTTTTTTTCTCAGATTTCTTTAAATTTTAGTTTATTTATTTTAGAGATAACAAATAACTATACAATAAAAAAAAATTGTTTTAATATATGATATTTTTTGAGTACCTACTTTAGATGTATTTTTTAACCTGATTGTAGTACTTAGACGTGAAAGAATACTAGTCTACTTACTTAGTACTACTGTCACAATATTTTAATTACTCTCACAATTTCATTTTTGTTACAGGTAAGTTCTGCCACTTGATTTCTGCACTAGTAGATATAAAAATGCAGGTAAGTAAATATTCAAATCTAGGACCGAAATATCCAGAAAATACGTGTTTTCACCTTGCCGAATATTTTTGTAATTTTTACAAAATAAATTATTTAAGCACGCCAAGAAAAAAATTAGAATCAATATTTTTGGCAAATTAACATAGTTATAATGCACGTAATCAAATATCTACCCAAGTTTTCGGACTTGTCCCTTTGTTAAAGGGAAGTATGGATCTACAAAGGAAAGTGAAAAAGATAAAAGCATAGCAATGTTACCACTCTATTCCCTTGAATTTGTTACCTAATTATATCCAACGCCTGCTGTAAATCTTGAGTGTAATTTAATTTTAGGAGGTAATAATGCCGATGTAACAAATTTTGGCAGGAGCAGGTATAAATACTACGTTGTCCCGAGTATAAATACTCACAAACGATGTAACGTGTACATTATATTATCCTATATATTTTTTATTACTTACGTTATTATATTTTCAAATGACTATTTACGTAGCAAATTGAACCAAGGACAAAGTGTAGAGACAAGTAAAGAGCTTGGCAGAAAAAAATGGAAAAAATTAAAATAGGTACGTGTGCACCCCAATTTTTTCTGGCTTAAAAAATACTGATTTACACTTCACAGCTATCTGTAATTAGTTCCCCCGGATCATCTCTCCTCCTCCTCCGTTTTTAGAATTTAGACATATCCAGGAAAAGTTTCGCATGGTAGGTCATATTCCAGAAGTCAACGTAAGCGTTTCTCTAGTATAACATTGGCTTTATTGGTATTAACTATAATTTAATATTTCAATAAAAAATTGTGCGTAAACGAAATAGTTACAATATGTAACATTAAATAACTACATGTATAATATAGGTTTTTATTTTAATTTTAAATAACCCATCAATTATTTTTTAACTACTAAAGAATAATTCTGACTATAAACTAAAACTTAAAAAATCAATTAGTGAAAGTTATTTTAAATTCCAATCAACTTAAATAAAATTAAACAAAAAAATAAATAAATAAGTTACCGATCTTATCCACCCCGATATTTTAAATCAGTTATAGGTATTATCTTGTAACTTATCAAGTGCGCGACTCGTTAGTGATACCACTTCTACTTTCGCTCCTGAACTAGTCATGCGTGTCCAATGGAAGCCGATTTATTGTTAATTAGAAAGCATAGAATAATTAGCGTGACTGTTTACACTTTATTACGCACACTAACAGCTGTTTGCATTGTCAATAATTAGTATTGGGTGTTAAGATTCGTTTTGACAATACGATTTTAATACAAATAAGGAAGTTTTATCATTATGCCTAATTATCGTGTATTATTAGATACAAATTACATAGAGTAACAGTTAAGCAAGATGAATAATATGCCGTTAAAAACTATACATACATTTTTTGAGTTAAAAACATTAGCGTAAAGTGCCTGAGCCTATGTATTATGTAATTAAAAACCTATAGCCAAGCTATAATTGACTTTGTGACAAGAAATAAATTTGCAACCGAAACTAAAAATGTTCAAAAATTAAAGAAGAAACGTATAATTCGGTGAGACTAGAACTTTACTCGTATGTACAGGGTGTCCGGTGACAGATTTCTGTTTTCAAAGTCAATTATAAAATTAAAATAAAAACTTTTGGTTTGACATTTGGCGGGAATACATTAATGAATATTGCGGATTTTGTTTTTAACATGTCTCAAAGGTCAGAACACCACCGTTCTTATGTAATTGAAGCGTTTTTTGAATATAATGATTCGTTAGTTATTGCACGCCGACAATTTTGTTTACATTTCAATATTCGCCGTGTAAATAACGGGCCGAGTGTAAATTTGATTCGATCATGGGTGCAAAAGTTTCGAAAAACTTCTTCAGCACAAAACATCCCGAGATCAGGCCCAAACCCACACACAAGGACCCCAGAAAACATCTTGAGTGTTCAACAGAGTTTGCAAGAACATCCACGACTTTTTTGAAAATTCAAGGGGTCAGGCAGGTAATGTGAATAGTGACAACTATAGACAGGTGATAGTGGATTACTTTTAGCCTAATTTGCAAGAACGTTCATCTTATTCGTCACACAAGTGGTTTCAACAGGATGGTGCTACACCCCACACGGCCACAGTGTCAATGAATGTTCTTCGCGAGTATTTCCCTAGAAAATTAATAAGCCGCTTTGGAGACATCCCGTGGCCGCCAAGATCGCCTGATTTGACCCCTATGGATTTTTTCATACTGATACCCCCATCCCAAAAGCAGAATTTATAATAATAACCCACGGTCTACAGGTGATTAAAAAAATATATCATTAGTGAAATCAGCAGCATTTCGCAGGATATGCTGCGGCGAGTGATACAAAACACGAGGCTCCGTTTCGAGGAGTGTGCACATGTAGAAGGACGATATTTAGACAATATTATTTTTAAATAACTAAATCCGCATTTGTTATCTATGTTTTGAGATATTTATAAAGTTTCTAGCTTGAGCCGTTATTTTTTTATTTTAAGTTAAAATTAGAAATCTGCCGTCGGACTCCCTGTAGGTACACAATTACTGAGTTATTACGTTGTTACCCTTCCGGTCGTCTAGACAGACTTGTGTACACCGAACACTGGCCTCACCCATACTTTTTGCCAAGTATTATAAGTATTTTTTACGCGTAGAAAATACTTGTTCCCGAAACAAGCGAAGGCCGGCCATGAGTTAGTAATGAGATGGCCGCGGAAATGGGCCCTTTGTCTGCGAACTGCTCTGATTTGAATTTGTTTTCTTCGCCAAATTAAAATTTCAACCTGATAAAGGTATCGTGAGATGGGTACGGCCCCTATTGAAATGCAGGGATAGAGTTTTGAAAGCGCGCGTTCTCGTTACTTTTTTAGGAAAAACTATTTGAGTCTCTGTAGAGGGATTTATAAAGGCTTCTCTCTATTTGTTCTCAATACCTGAAATCGTATAGAGCGCGTGTACTTAATCAAACTGTATGCTTTTTATAAAATCATTTGAAACATGCCAGTCAACTTCTTTTTTTTTTTTTTCAATAGGTACATATATTTATTGTAGGATATTCTTACACAGATTGAGTAATTTCAACTGATTTGTAATGTTATATTTAGAGTTATTTTACTTAGTGGATATCAATATAAATAAAGGTAAATATAATATAAAAAAGGTTATCATTCTAATCTTATGATAAGGATGTAGATAAAGTTATGTATGTGACTGTACATAACTAGGCATTAAACATGAGTGTGGTTTCGTCCTCGCCTACGGCTCGTTTCATAATAAGATCACACGAGTGTCTCTTATTATAGTTATTATGCTTATGCGCCAGTCATATAAGTAACTAATTTGAATACAAATGCTAGTAAACATACCTAGAACCGAGAAACTATTACCTATGTTTTGTCACTACATCGCGATCATGTACACAGTCTTAAAAACTCCATTGAATAAGATTCCATTAAATTTGGATAGCTTCTTGTCCTCATGGAACATTTCAATTATGGCGTGTCTTGATTATACCATCAAAGTACTCGTACTTGTTCCAGTCATGCCATAATCATAATAATTTATGTCAAGAGTGTTTCGTGATTTAGCCACATTATATTAGCAGCTGTCACCGCATAACGCGACAGCGCAATCCAAAACGCCATATAAAATGAGCTTTAAACTCAATCTTAAAACATAGTACTTAATCCCAATGAATAAGGTTTACTATAATGTGTTTTTTTATCTTGGCAGTGGCGACGCCATTTTGGATCTGGGGAATGTCATCTCCAGATGAGAGCGGACACGCGACGGTTTCCAGTGGTTGTGGAAAATGAAAGTCGCTTCAATTATACTCATTTTTCTTGTGCGGTTTAGGAATGACCAACGGCTTCGTCGTTTGTTTAAACACGGTAATAGTTGTAGATAATATTTTACTAAATTGGGGCTTGATTGCGTACATTTAGTTACAGTACCTATTTTGTTTTAGATTCACAAAAATATTAAGAAGTTACATTATTATATTATTCCTCGAAACCTTTTTTTTCGATTTTTTAGCAGTTAGCAGGCATTTTACGATGCGTCAATTGTTTACTTTCTGAATGTAATTAATTTCCCTTGTTGGAAAAAAAAGGTTTTTCATTTTGGGGCCCCTTTCTCTGAATTACATATCTGATCCTAAAAAAATATTTTTAGAGATCACAAATATACATGGTTGAGCGCTTATGTGCTATTTTTTGTTTGATACATGTTAATCTGAACAGTACGTGTTTATTAGTATTAGGTAATAGCCTATGAAATAGGTTTTGTGTGGTTAACACCAATAATTAGATAGGAACTACCGCTTGTATCAAAAGTTACAAGCTTTTTAAAAATAGCCCCCTGTTATCCATTGTTTATTTGTATGTCTAGTTTAGTTTATATTTAGTCCACGATTTTATAAATTGTATCTTTGTTTTCTTATTATGTTATTTATATGAATTATAATGACAATCAAAATATAAATTCATGAAGATTGATTTAGGACAATTAATAATGTTACCTATATTATGAGAATAACTAAATCTAGAATTAAAATGACTCAGTATTTTAAAAAAATGTTGTACAGTCGAGTGCATTAATATACAATAGACACATTTGTAAGGAATCAGTATGGAGAAGTGTATATATATTAATGCCCTTGACTGTAGCTACATTTCCAGAGGGTGACGTTTATCAAGAAAAGCTCCTTGTTTAGGCGTCGTTTGACAATTACGCGTAATATACGCGCGCTTTGGTTTACCAGCCTCATTAGGGAAATAAAGATGTGGCAACATTTAAAAAACTGCAGTCGTAAAATCATGATATTATTTTGAGAGTTAACGTTATAACCTGTTATAGTACGCGTTTTACGTGTATTGCTATATATACCATTAATCAAAAATTGTAAACAAAGATGGCTGACTTTCATATCATTTGAGGTCTTTGCCGTGTAATGACGGCAGCAAGAATACATTTGTCACCACCCCAACCTCTTCCCGCGGGTGTCGTAAGAGCCGACTAACGAATTGAAGTGTCACTGATCATTCTTTGATAGAAGATTGATGATGGGCAGCAGCGTCATCATAGTGGACACATTACTGCGATCGTTGCGCAGTCCGCTTGTCCAGCGTAGCGATTATGGGCGTTTACCTCCTAATACGCATAGTTAATAGGAGAGGCCTACGTCCAGCAGTTGACTTAGATAGGCTGATGATGTTCGTAGGTACATATATTTTTACGTTAACACTGAATTAATCTCGTGATTATGGAATAATGAAAGTTTTTAGATTTGTTTATGTACGGTCAGCTGCAGAGAAAAGTAGACTTTTGCATTCAAATTTGTATGCAAGGATGTCTACTTTTCTCTGCAGCTGAGTGTACGTGTACAGTTGCAACCCTAGGCCATTCGGGAACTATGTCGAAGTGACGTCATTATTGAGATTCTAAGAAATCTCTTACTACTTGTTATTTCGACATGGTTCGAGAGTGGCCAAGGGTACTTTGTTTTATTTGATCTACTGCCCGTTTTACCATTCTTTCATAATTTTTCAATTTCGCATACAGTACAGTAGATACCTACCCTGTATTTAATCAGAACATTTAAACAATCCATCATAATAATATCACATTTCTCCAACACACATCTCTAAATTGGCCACTTAACCAAACCAATCATAATCCATCATCTCAATCAAGGCGTTTCTTAACTATAATTTTAGGTGGATAAGATCGCCTACCGGGTAAAACGGTCTACATGCTCTGAAATCGTATCATACTCTTATAAGGTCAAGCGGGGCAAATGCAACTATGAGGTAATTCCGACTAATTAAAATTACCTACTCTTAACTTGTAAAAAACAGATTAAAAGTCCATTAGATGAAATTACCTCATAGTTGTATTTGCCCCGCTTGACCTTAGGTATAAATATTATAGGACGTCCAGATTCCAGATACAAATTCTTTCACAATCTAGACCAGCAATGAACAAGTTGCAGAATATTCTCAAAGTTGCAGGAATGTACTCGGAAATTTCCAAGAATTTTCATGAGAATTTCAGAGTAAGTTCTCATTGAGAATATTATCATGAGAACTTATAAAAAAGTGTTTTGAAGAACATTGTATTTCACAATTGAGTAAACAAGGCATAAAATATGTATATCTTAAAAGGTATGTATATACAATGGTTTTGGCATGATTAGATTGCTTGTAAAATTAAAATTGCCGAAACTTTTCTTCGGTATATTGCTACCCAGGACATTCAGCTTCGCTGACTCACAACCGATTGAGCTAAGGAAGTATTAATTTATATATTTACCCCCTTATTCATAAGTCTTCTAATTTAGCAAGCCGCTAAGTATTGTTTCTCCCTTTCGGGTTTATCAATATATCTGTAAGATAGAAAAGGACAAACAATACTTAGCCACTTGTTAAGTTAGGAGACGTCTATGAATAAGGGGGCTAGGAGTTTATTATTATTACACATGACAAAAATATGGAATGTGTGTATAACGGGTGTAACGTCATGCCCGAAACGTCAAGATATATTAAAACGTAAGTTTACGCGATTAAGACCCGTTCGTCTTCAAAATATGAGTGATAATTGTGAACGTTTAAATCCATAATATATGTGTGTATAATATGATTGTTTACCGACGATATTTTATACGTTGGAATTCAACATTGACCTTACTATTATACACATTGAAACTTATCCTATATTTCTTTGAAGTTTTAATCAAAGTCGATCAGAGAAAGTCCGGACTTTGTCTCTATAACAAAATGTCGTAAGTCACATATTTTCTAGTACAAATCTGTCATTTTAGTTCCGTAGTTCGTGCCTAAATCCGATCGCTAGTTTCGTGTCTTGGATTCGCTATCTGTTGGGATTAGCTAATGGTTCCTTTTTGTACGTGAATGAAATGACAGAGATACGAAGCTTAAGAATTATTGAGACTTAATAAAATACCTTACAGTGTATAGGTTTACCTTATAGTAACGTCAGTCAACGTCGAAAATTGTAATATTCTCATCATCAGCCTATGATAGTCCACTGCTGGACGTAGGCATCCTAGTAGGCAACTATGTGTATAGACACATTAGGAGGTAAATGCCCATAATCGCCACGCTGGGCAAGCGGGTTGGCGATCGCAGTAATGTGTCCACTATGATGACGTTGCTGCCCACCATCAATCTTTTATCAAATAGTGGTCAGTGACACTTCAATCCCTTAGTCGACTCTTACGACACCCGCAGGAGTTGGGGTGATGACAAATGTATTCTAACTGCTGTCACCACACGGCACAATATTCTATTCGTCTAATATTATTCAGCTGAGTTATGAGTAATCGTATTAGTACTTACCCCCGTTATTCATAACCGTCTTCTAAATTAGCAAGACTCTAAAGTCTTAGTATTGTTTGTCCCTTTCGGTGTTATCAATATTTATAAAACCGAAAGTGTCGAAAGGCACGGACAATAAGGTGCTTTAGGGTAATTCCGAATGTAGTGTTATTCCGAAAGTCAAAGAAAAATCACTCGCTTGAGGCGAGACCAGTTCCAAATGGGTTAACATCTATTTCGAATTAGCGAGCTTCGAATTTGGTCGAATTCCCCGTCTTGGTTAGTTACGTCTATCGCATATTTCCTCCAGTGTTTCACTTACAGCACCCATAAAAACGTTATTAATACCGAGGCATTGCCCTCTTTGTTTATTCCTGTCACACGTCGAATATCGACGTTCTAGGTCGGGCGTGGGCGATCAAAATTTAAACGTAGAACGTTAAACGCACGGTCTGTAGGACAACGGCCGTTTTACGTTCCTATTTCAAAAAGTTATATCAACCAAAAGAGTTCAAATGCTTTTAAACTTTTTATATCTTAACGATTTGTTATTGTATGCTTTATGCGTGGGATACGAAGTTATTTGGGCGTTTTTGGGAGTAATCCCTCTATTCATAAAAGTATCGGATTTTTAGAACAGGATTCGAAATGGATTTGAATTTCTAAAAACCTGTTACGTTTCGTTTTTAATAATAATCACACAATTATGTAAGAAAAATTCCAGTGGCCACACTCTATTGACTGACGTACCAATTGGTCAAAACAATTTCATTGAAGAATTAGCGATCGCAAGTGATTAAGCAAGTACAGACAGCTGCAGAGAAATTTGTATGCAAGGGGGTCTACTTTTCTCTGCAGCTGACTGTACCTACTTAACTTAAGTATAATTTAAACACTAAAGAATGAAGTCAAGTATCACAAATCAGCATAATTGGTATTGCTACATGTAATTATCTTTTGAAGACTTGGCAATGGGCCAATCCCATTTGGCAGTTAAATGCCTACAATACTGCAATGCATTGCTTTCTGTTGCTAAATTTAGTCTACGCTGCAATATACAAGTTATTCAATAATATTTATTGACTTATGTCTAAGTCATCCAATCACAGATGGCATATATACCATAGATCAAGCCAACGTATCTAATTAGCGTGTCAAATGAACTCAGTGAAATCCACTGAGTTGTCCGTCTTTAATCGCAGCTTGCAGCTTTCAGGCGTCAAATTTTGTAAGTTGAAGTGAACAAAAACATTAATAATGCCTCCTTAATTAATATTAATTGCAACAACACAAAAAAATATGAATACTCAAGGGCCTGAGACATATTTAAAATCATAGGCAAGTAACAATTTCGGTACAAAATCTGACATTTTAAAGACAAACGGGTCTTAATCGCGTAAACTTACGTTTAATTATATCCTGACGTTTCGGGCATGACGTTACACCCGTGGTCGCAGGCAGACTGGCGAGAGAATGTATCAACACCTTCGAGCTGCGCGGGTTTTTCGAACTACCCGCACTTGATCTTGATTATTCACTTCTAGGCTAGGGTTGTCACTAGGCCTACACACAACACTCACAACATCCAATGGCTTTAAAATGGATGTTTCACCACGCTTACATTTGTAAATCACGGGATTCCACGCGGATGAGATTCCTTGCCCCTCATTTTGATTAAAATTCCGATGTTTCTTAATTTCAATAGCTTCACGTACTTTTCGGCTATGATGTATACGCTCGGTTGAGAGGACTTTCGGGTTATGGAGCTCAATCCAGTGGTTAGGTCCGGACTCCAACAAATGCTCGGCCACAGCAGACTTATTCGTTTGACGCTTTTTAACAGCCGTGATATGTTCCTTGACCCTTTCCGCTATGGTGCGTTTGGTTTCCCCAATATAGGAACTACCACAGCTACAATCGATTTTATAAACGCCCGGTGTGTGGTAAGGTAAAACATCCTTAGGCGACCTTAGATGCCCTGCCACCTTTGATAACGGCATGTAAACGGTTGGTATGGAATACTTATTCAAAAGCGTACCTATTTTGTCCGTTACACCCCTGACATAAGGCAAAAATGGGTAGTTCGAAAAACCCGCGCAGCTCGAAGGTGTTGATACATTCTCTCGCCAGTCTGCCTGCGACCACGGGTGTAACGTCATGCCCGAAACGTCAGGATATAATTAAACGTAAGTTTACGCGATTAAGACCCGTTTGTCTTTAAAATATAAGTGATAATCGTGAAAGTTTAAATCAATATAAAATCTGACATGCTCGGCCGCCATACAAATGAATGAACTTGTTTCTTCTATCCAAATCTAATTCTGTGCATCCAATCATCCATACACAGTATCATGTATGACATACAGTCGCCTACTGGAACTTTAGGCAACTCTGGAAGTATATCAAAGTGATGACCAGAAATCGGATAAATGTGCGTCATTGTTCGCAATAATATGGACATGACTCCAAAGTTGATTGAATAATTAGGAAATATTTAATCATTTTTAGAAAATTACCTTTTTGATACCGGTAACTATGAAAGTCTTTGTATATAGGTCACCTATTAACAAGTAATTATTCGTTTAATTATTCATTTAATCAACTTTGAAGTCACATCCATATTATTGCGAAAAATGTCGCACATTTATCCGATCTCTGGTGACGAGATACATGATACTGTGTGTTACCATGACGCAGGCTTTTACCAAAATGGGTAATAATACTCATTAGTTACGGGCAATCGTTTTCAAGTATTAAGATTTGATACATATTTCAATGAACTATACAATTAATGTTAATTACCTTCAAACGATCAATGTAACACGTGTCCTGCTTAGTTGTCAAACGCTGCGAGTGGCTGCGAACTGTCGTTGTCAAGCGCTAATTATTAACGATTCATTTTGAAGTACATTGCTTCTCAGTTCTCAGTTTCTCACTGAATTTTTCTTAGACTATTAATTATGTTCAAAGTTAGGATTTTTAATTAAATTTAATAATGTCAACGGTTTAGCTAAAAATCTGCATCTCAATCCTCGTTTCAATAAAAGCTTGCACGATGTGAACACACTATATTTTATACCTACAGGGTGGTTAGTGAGTAACCCGACAAACTTGAAAGGTGTATTCCTGACCACATTTTGAGAATATAATGTCATATTGAACTTTTCTGGATTCGGCTTAATTTAAGAGATAATGACATGTTTTTCAAAAAACTATTTTCATCATAAGTCACTGATAAATGCCTGCACGATTAAAATTCTTACACTAATAGTTTCCATCTTGACATACTCACTGACGAAAGTTAAAGAAAATGACAAAAAAAGTATCAGAAAAATGTTCAACTAAAAAAAAATCCTTAAACAAAATTCTTTCCCTACAATTTATTATTGGTTATAAAAAAATTCAAAACATCACAAAAAAGAATTAAAATAAAACCTTTTCCGTAAATGACATATGTCTCATAATATTTTTTACTTCTTTTGACATCAAAAATGCAATGGTAAAGTCTGTCGGAATACTCATTCCCACTCTGTATAAGTCTTACTACTTGTTATACTGACATGGTTCTAGGCTGGACTAGGGTTGAGTGTAAGTTCCTGTTAATATAATTATAAATGATGATATTTTATTTTACGTAAGAAAATTAACTCATCTGTGAGAATATAAGACAAAAATGTTTCATTAACTATTAAGTAACTTCTCGGTAAAAGAAATATCAATACATTTTCTTCTATATAATGCGTAAATAGGAACCTTTATCGTCTCATTAGGGACACAAGAAGCGGTCTCGTACTCTCCCGTTTTCCTTTGAATTATTTTCTTTGATATTTTTCTGCATGTTATGGAACCCCGGGCAGGTAGCTGACACGCGAGTAATACTCATTAGTGACGTTCCATCCATCACTAGAGATGGGAAAATGTGTGTAAAGTTATCGATAAAACAAAAGACGAATTCTCTCTGAATAAACCCGTAATAAACATTAAACACTCCTCTCCTCTAGAACGTTCATAGATTTTTTTATTAAGACTAACTTATTTAAATGACCGAAATGAATCTGAGTGGTTATAAATACAACCGATTTATCATAAATATTTGAAACGCAGACATTTTTACATTCTAGCTTAGTTTTTTACGTATGCGTTACGTTTTTCTAAATCTTAAAGTATAATTCCAATATTATACTCTCCTTATTTACTAAGACAATCATAGAACTTTATAATTTGGGTCAAAATTCTTTTCATTGTCTTATTTTGTGTCCCTAAAAAACGTGACGCAGTGGTGATTTTTGTATGAGATGATGTTTTGTTTTCAATTGCTGATGTATGGAACTATGTATTAAAATCTAGCGTGAAAAAGAAATACAAGTGCACCGGTTTTTTTTAATACTGAGACGAAACAGCAACTAAAAGCGTGACAGAGTGGTATGAAACAAGACAACGAAAATAATTTTGACCCATTTACGGTGGTAATTATAAGCTATTTGCCTGAAGATACAGGGAATACGGGTCGGTTTTCAAAAATATTGTACGTAAAGGGCTTAAAGCATACAAAATGGCTTCTATTGTATTACGAAAGTTAGTCATACAAACGATATTGGTAACTTAGTAATACTAAAGAGTGACGTTAAGTTTTGACGGTCAACCAATTTGAACCTTAAGTCACTCTAGAACCATATCAAAATGAAAAGTAGTTTGAAATGTCTTACAATCTGATAGATAACGTTACTTTGACATGGTCCCTGAGTGGTCCCTGAGTAACTCCAATTGGTTGAGTTTAGGTCGTACCATAGACCTCTAAATCATTAGTCTGCTATGAACCACTAAGTCTAAAAGCCAAACTATTTATTTAAATCAGTTTACCGACGGTTAAAACACGTCCAATTAGGTTCCCCTCACGCATTCAACTCGCGAGACCTACCTTAGCTAGCAAATTAGGTTAACCTACATTTCCAGCAATGCCTGACTAAATAATAAATGGAGTTTTCCTTTCGTTAGTCGAGCTCAAGTATGCGCTCCATAGTGCAGTGGGTCACGACGCATACCCACGTCCAAGATACGAGACCGAAATAGATTTAAAATGTAGGTGGAAGCAGGAACTTTCATAAGGGACGTGACTTTGGCTTTGTTGAATTAGTGACCACGGTCCCACAAGTATTACGAAAGTTAGACATACCTAAGTAAATATCGTCATCGACAAAAGTGTGTGTGTACGATTTATTTCTTCCGCGTACTTGATAAATTATTCTCATTCAATTATATTCTACATTACACGTCTCTTTAAAATTAGGTACTTACTTACTGGCAACAATGATTTAAAAAATCAATCAAGTAATTTAATTTAAACAGCAATTTCAAGCAAAATTACTGGTAGTGCTGTAACTATGACATTTGCAACAGTACCAAAACAAAATATCAGAAATCAATCGACAATAAATCATTATAAATCTCCCATAATACGTCATATTCTGTTTTGTTTTAATCATGGTAATAAAATACATTTACACATTAACAGCTAAAGCCAAAGTGGCACAACAACAGAAAATCAAACAAGATATTGAGGGTGTAAAATTATACAATATAAAAAACACTATTCAATACTACTCACAGGCATCTCACTCTCAATCACTTTCTTGCAGACCCTCATCAATCGTCCAATCGTGAATACGCTAATAATACAGAAGACACATTATATTGTTATTACACATTATTGTTAAGTTAGGAGACATTTATGAATAAGGGGGGTCCCTTATTCATAAATGTCTCCTAACTTAACAAGCCGCTAAGTACCTATTATATGTCTCTGTCGGTCTTATCAATATGTCTTTAAAACCGAAAGGGACAAACGACACGCATCGGCAAGCGAAATTAGGAGAGGTTTACGAATAAGCGGGTAAGTCTCGATTAGCAATGTACAAGTTGCAGAACATTATCAAAATTGAGGGAATATACTCGAAAAATTCCGAGAATTTAAGAGTAAGTTCTCATTGAGAATGTTTCTATGAGAACTTATAAAAATGTGTTATAAATAAATAAATAATTATTTTAAATCGTAAATAAGTAGACAAGGCAGTAAATATAACTCACAAGGCATGTATCTAGTACGGTCTTGGCTTGATTAGATTATATGTCAAATTGAGATTCCCGAGAACCTTCTCTATGCAAGTTTCGCAACTTATTAAACTTCTCCTCGGTACTTACAATGCTAGTCTCGATGATAATTGTTAATTAATATTTCTAGTCTGAGTTCTATATTTTAAATCGCGACCTCGCAACTCATCGATAACAGTGTCATCACTAGAACGCCGAGCCGTCATCGAGTTGAAAATATCATCCCACCTTTATTTCAGGCGTGCCGCGGGAATGCGTAAACAAAAATCCCGGCGATTCGCGCTATCCTCGGAATGGACGGGATCTGTTTGACCCTGGAATGCTCCACTATTCCCAACCACAAAAAAGCCTTACTAAACAAAGATCAAAACCACTTACGTCCGTTTACAAGCGTGTCAGAATAGTCTATTTCGTAAGGATATTAGGCGTCAGATAACCTAGATTGTTCTTTGTTGCACGTTTCCCTCAAGGTGGAAAGTGGATCGTGAACCATTTCGTTTTAAAGCTCGCCTACTCAATTATATTGTATGTTTAAGTCGGGTCCACTCTCCGGAATTAACTGTGCTCCGTGTACCCAACGGGTCGTGGAGACCTTTCTCGTTGATGTTTATCGATTTCTAGAAATTAAATTGTGCGATACTAGATCCTCAGTCGACGAAGAAATGTAGTAAAAGCCTAGGAAAATCCTGATTCGTATAGACTTTGTAGCAGATGCGAGCGGTTCTGAGTAAATCACAGCTTTAGTAGGTACAGTCGCCATCAAATATATCGATACGGCCAGTGTGCGCACAAATATCTGAGCAAGTTTCTATAGCCATGGCGTTAGGGTGCATGTTTCGATGTTTTTAAGCAACATGGCCGTTCTGATATATGGCGACTGTACAATATTGTTTGAGTGTGTGTTACGTTATTAATTTTCGGCGGGACAGATTGTTAATTAAAATAGGCTTAAATTCAACCTATTGTTGTTTTATGGTTAGAAAATTGAGTCCTTTCGATAGCCTTTTATCCCCTACGTGTCCTAAAGTAAGGAATATATTTTCGAACGTACTTGGAACAATTTAGTACGCACTCTTTAGTATTCATTCGATATGTAAAAAAAGACAGGAAAAGATTTAGTGTGCATCAGAGTGCAATAAACTTAAATAAACGGGAAAACAAAGACTTTGTTCCCTTGGTGCTCGAGTGGATGCCAAGTGCCAAGGCCGTCAATGTCGCACTGTTCCAGGAATCCTCCGATTCCTGGCCGCCATTCCCATTTGTAACTCCATAATACTTACGTCACGTCTTTTGTTTTCAAATTGGTAGACGGTACGATGACATTTCTATTTTAAACATTTCAATTTATTGTGAGTGTTTTTGTGATATTCGAGTGTGAG
>JALPQI010024225.1:0-12376 GCA_025490895.1 Thaumatotibia leucotreta | reverse complement strand
GTTATTTTTATTTCTTTCATAATTTATGCTCCACTCCAACGAAGGTGTCATTAGAGACAAAGACAGAAACAACAGACCCCAAAATTTGCGGATTTAAAAGTTCACGGTAGGGCCGTTGCAGGCATTTTCAATGAGGCACTACACACGAGGCTAGATTTATGAAACGAACCTCTGGTGAGTTTCATAATAGCATCACACTAGTGATAATGCCTAATCATAGATAATTAGGCATTATCACTAGTAATCGCATATACATAGCTTTATCTATGACAACAAAAATCAGGTTCGCTTATGCCACCTCAATTAAATTTATAAAAATATAATAATAATATTGATGATAAATGATTGATAATATTGTATGAAATTTCATTAAAACATCGGTTGTTAGTTTTTCTATTCCACAGACAACATATAAAATGTATACTGACTGACCATGAAATGTCAAGTGTCAGCCATTTGTACGTAACGGGTTACTGTTGATACTAATTATCACAATGTATACCATCTTTTGTACACAGTTTACAATAAATAAATACTTTACTTTACTTTGTTTGACAGATTATAATGCTAGAGTGGATAAAAGATTTAATACAAAACTACTTTATGTTACGTAAAAAAACATACATGTCACAAAATTAAAATACATAATAGACAAATCCAAAATAACTTAAAACATCACATGATCCACAAGAACCTAAAAATACAACTAAAACATAAGTAGGGGGTTCTTTATGTTATGAATCTCAATACGAGCATACATTTTATTTATGCTATCAGGATGCTTATCCAAGTTGCCAATCGCTAACGTTTAGTAGCGTATCGTAGTTCTCCCTCTCTGTCACTCTTTCATATTAGTCCAACAAAGGCAGTTAGCTGCCTTTCGTTTACGATTGACGATTGAGCGGTAGCGATTGGCAACTTGTCTAAGATGCCAGTACACAAATTTACAAATGTCTACGTTTCTTTTACAGGGCCGAGGTGGTAAAGGAGTTATATATGTATGGGCCAACGGGAACGGAGGCAGTCATCATGATAATTGCAACTGTGATGGGTATGTTGCTGTGTATTATTATCATGATTAGTGATTAAAATGCAATAGAAAGAACTCGGGATCCTGAAAGACCAGAATAATTACAGCCGTATTCATAAAAAATCCTTAATGGAGGTTTGATCTGTTCATTAACTAATACACTGATTAAGCCTAATGAACTGTTTATCTAAATGTTGATTCATAAACGCTCACTAAACCTATATTAACTAATAAGCCGTTAATTTACCGATTGGACTTGTTATGTTGCCGTCTTGACAAATATGGCTCAAAAATGTAAGCACATCACTACTTTTTTTTTTAATTTGACAGCTTATGATCGGATGACGCCATTGTTTGTTATGTTAGTGGAAATTGCAAATTTTATGTTACGACTTGCAATTTTATGATGTATTTCATTCTTAAAAGTGAATTCAAGGATACGAAATGAAAATTGGACCGTAGAAGATAAGATACGTAAAAAACATGTGATTTAATTATGCTCTGTACGGACTTATAACAAGTTTATGAAATTATTACTTGTAACTTTTCAACGATTTTTATTACGCATGTTGCTACAAGAATTAGCAAAAGAAAGTGTTTTGGATGGAAAATAAAAACGCGGTAAGTCATTGTTTGTATTCATGTGTAGGTATGTGCATCGAGTTTTAAGGTTACTATTGTATATTGGTAGGCTATTATATTTGTTTTTCTGTGAGACACATCCTTACTTTGCATACCTACATTTCATACATACATGCATACATGTTCATTTGTGCTAAATCAAAAAGTAATGACTGTAGGTTTAATGTTCTAATCAAGTATATGGAAAGCTTAAGATCAAAGATAATGAAATTCATATTTAGGTACATATACATTGAAATGGCAACTATATGAAAAAGTGGTAGATGGTTTCAACATAATATCCAAAATGTAGCACCTATAATAGTTATATTTATACTTTAATTAGATGTTTCATGGGTGTAAGGGAAGATAGTTAACCCTTTAACTGGCAAGACTCAAAACAATCCTGGATTCAAGCCTCTATCCATCCTGTAGTACAAAAAATTATGCTTAAGAAAAAAATACAACAAAAAGACTGTCACAGTGGTTGTTGTTTTTGAGACCTGTGCCCTATCAAGGGTTAAGACAGGATTGCATTTATGCAACATAACAAATGTATTTATAATAAAATTTCATAGATAATAATAATTATGGTTGCTTTATAATCCTTGAAATGTAGCTAATAGATGAAAAGCTACATGGAATGTTATCATATCATACATAAGGCATATCTAACTTAGGGAAAAAAAAGTAGTTTAAAGAAACATTTGATCATTTACATGTATGTAATTTTTCAGATTGAAATAGGAACTTCAGCGGCAAACAAGTCAGAATTTAGACCAAGAAGCCCCAGCCCGTGGAGTAACATGAGGGGTAGCCTCCGGCCGTCCAACTGGCAGAAGCACTGGTGTCGAAACAGTAAGTATCAATTTCTAACCAGCGGTCATGGTCTTCCTGAACATTGATTTGGCTGTATTATTTTTGCTCATTGTACAATGGATGTATATTGTGCATAATTTAATTAAAAAGCTAGGCATTATGTATTCAAAATAAGGTTTATTAGTTTTGCCTTAACAGGCACAAGTTAACAATATCAAAATGCAACTATATACTCTAATCAGTTGTTTTTAATTTCAGAATTTGAAGCCAGAATGTGCACAGCTGACAGCTGATATAACTGCTGTAGAGATTCCATACAGCTGCATAAAATCCTGATCAAAAATGCAGGGAGCATGAGAATGTCATGGACAGAATCAATTATTCTACGAGTATTATTGTCATAGTTATATTACATTCACTGGATTGTTAAATTTTTTGACTTTCAATATATATATTTTTTTTATTACATGCAAGTTTTTTTGATTGCCTATTTAAATCCCCTTAGTAGAGGATTCAACCAACTGGAGTGACCATTGACAGGCTTTCTTTTCTACCAAAGCATATGAGCATACTGTATGACTGTTTATTGTGTTCTCTGGTTAGTTAAATGCTCCAATATAGAGCTATATGTAAGTACCATAGCTAATAATAACTGCTAAGTTGGTGTGCTTGTATGCCTCTCGAAGAACCTAGGTACATATTTTTTATTTACACTCATCATCATTCATCACCCTATTTCAGTCCACTGCTCGTAGGCCTCTCCTATTAACTGTGCGTATAGACGCATTAGGAGGTAAATGCCCATAATCGCCACGTTGGCCAAGCGGGTTGGCGATCGCAGTAACGTGTCCACTATGATGACGTTGCTGCCCATCATCAATCTTCTAAAATAATAGTCCTTAGTCGACTCTTACGACACCCACACAAAGAGTTGGGGTGGTGACAAATGTAGGTATTCATACTGCCGTCACCACACGGCATTTTTAATCGGCTGCTGTTAAATATACTGTCACGGAAATTGGTTCACGTAAGTACATTCATTTTCTCAATATATCTGATGGCGACTTCACCACTTACTCCCAAGTGGTGAAGTCGCCTGAAAGAATTTTCTGCACCGTGTATAGGTTAAATTAGATATGTATTTCTACGCATGACGACAGTTGCGTAAAAGCTTTTTTTAACCACTTACATACTTTTTGTAGCTGTAGCTATATGTTGTTACTGTTATTTTACATTGCAAAAGAGTCTATCGTAAAAATCAATGCATGTGAATGTATAATCAAGAATAAGAAAAACTTGGCTGATTAGCTCAAACCTTCGGCCAGGCGCGGATCCAGTTAAAAACATCTCGACTTGCGCTCATGTCAAAACCAGCTGTTCGATATTCTAGCCGCCATCTTGTAAAATAAGGCTTAATGAGGAGATAAAGTAGGGTGCACGAGCTCGTAACTTGAGCATGAGATAATGAACTGTTGAGGGACTGATTAGCGCTATTTGACGTTTATGAATAACGTTTTTTGACATCCGTCTCTGAAGGACCCTTCAACAGTCCTCTAACTTTTTATGAATACGGCTGTTATAAGTTTGTATACTTATATATAGCCGGCCCGGGGAACCTTGGTCCCTATGACAGCTGTCAGTTCAATACAATACTTGTCAAGACGCGACATTGTTGACAGATAATGTATGGAACTGACAGCTGTCATAGGGATCAAGGTTGCGCCCAGGTTGGCTATAAATAAATAGCTAAGTTGAAAACTAAAGTTTAAAGACTTATCTAAATCTATCCGTTGCCGTGTGGTGACGGCAGTAAGAATACAAATTTTGTCACCACCCCAACTCCTCCTGCGGGTGTCGTAAGAGTCGACTAAGGGATAGAAGTGTCACTGACCATTTGATAAAAGATTGATGATGGGCAGCAGCGTCATCATAGTGGACACATTACTGCGATCGCCAATCCGCTTGCCCAGCGTGGCGATTATGGGCATTTACCTCCTCATGCGTCTTATACGCAGAGTTAATAGGAGAGGCCTACGTCCAGCAGTGGACTGTGATAGGCTGATGACGTGTATCTATCGATTATATGTATACATTTTTTCGTCGCCTGGTCGTCGCTCAATTAAGGCTTGTGATATGGGTATATCACAAGCATTAATTGAGCTTACCGTGGGACTAGGTCGATTTGTGTAAGATGCCGCAAGATATTTATTTATTTATTATTTATTTATCTTAACGCTTTAAAAATTTTCGGAATATAATTATTTCCTACCGCTTTGCTTTGTATGTTGTCTCTGTCACTCAAACGAAGGCGTAATTTTATTACCCCCTTATTCATAAACATCCATTTCTCATTTCCTCAGAGATTAACTGGAAGAGATCCCTGAAAGGGATAAGTTCGCCTTTGTTGTATCAAATTGTTTTTGTCAGGGTTTCCTGTATTTCTTGTCTAAGGTACAATAAAGTTTATACAATACATCTGCTAATCTTAGCAAGCCGCTAAATACTTAGCTTGTTTGTTGCTTTCTGTCTTAAAGTAAAGTGGGGTAAGACAGAATAAAATTATGGAAATGGATAAGTATTGTTTCTCCCTTTCGGTCTTAGCAATATGCCTATGGTCCTGAAAATATCACCTAGGTCTAGGGTCTAACATAGGCCAAAATCGTATGACGTGATTGTAGGGCTTGTTCATGCCGACCATGCCCTTAGCGGTTTCTTAAGTTAGGTTAGGAGAAGTTTATGCATAAAGGAGGTTAGTGTGTAATTTAGCGAATTTCTTAAAATGTAGCAGGTATATCGGAGCGTCCAGGGTGCTCACAAATATCTGATCACCGTGAGCCTATTGCATATATCTGATTGATGGTGAATTTATTTTCCACAGGTATTCCTCGTCAATATACACTGTGTCAATCGGCAGCGCGTCGCAACATGGGCTGTTCCCCTGGTATGGGGAGGTGTGCTCCTCCACCCTCGCCGTGGCTTACTCCTCAGGCACCCATAAGGATCAGAAGATTGTAATATCCGTATAAAAAAAATATTCCATGCATATTTTTGCCATATTTTGTTTAATATTTCAATTTGAATAATGTTTACGTTTTTCAGGCAACAACTGACACAAATGACTCGTGTACCCTAGACCATACGGGTACGTCAGCTGCCGCGCCTCTAGCGGCTGGCATCATAGCTCTCGCTTTGGAAGCTAAGTATGTTATCTCTTCGCATTTTCTGCTATTCTGGTACTTTGGACTGTACGGTCCGTTTCTCTTCCACATCCTTTACGGGCCATGCAGCGCAGCATCTCTTTATGATTGTATCTGTCAATCAAGCAATCTCCTATTTTTTTCACTATTTTTGTTTTTTAACCCATCGTTCTTTTTTTGTTTTGTTTCTAGTTCAAATTTAACTTGGCGTGATGTTCAACACCTAATTATTTGGACTTCAGAATCCAGTACATTAGCTAACAATCCTGGATGGCAAGTCAACGAGTAAGTTGTTATTCAAAATATGTTGTGTGAATAAAATTTAATATTGCCTGAATAATTACTACAAATCCTGACCTTTACCTATTATGTAAATAATGTAGTTGTTATACCTTTGTTTAATTAGTGTTGGACTTCTGTACGACGTTCGGTTCGGCTTCGGACTTCTCAATGCTGAAGCCCTGGTTTCTAGAGCTGTGAACTGGATAACGGTTCCTGAGAAACGCATCTGCCATGCACTGCCACAGTAAGCATGTGTTCCTAATACTTTTAATGAAAATTTGACGAACAACGGGTCGCAACGAAACGGAAAATGAAAGAACTTACTACTTCCAGATTATAATTTTATGGAAGGAATGAGGGTTTTAGATACTTATTCTGCCACTATGGGTAGGTGAGATGGCAGCACTCAGGCAGCACTGAGCGGAAGATTTAACGAACTGTCAAAATAAATACGCGCATTTCATTTTCAATATATTTATTACTTTTTATTGTTTTCTAAAATAAATTAAAAAATAGTTCCAAGTCAATTACCATGAAATCAACATATTATTTTTAATACCAGTGACTTAGCGCGCCTGTTCTAGAACCCAATTTTCAGTTCGACGACCATGTATTAATCGTAATAAAATACAAAATCAATAAATAACCTTCCAAATAAAATAGAATTTCGATATCCAGTCCAGTGTCTAAGTACAGTCAAGTGCAAAAATAAGTATCGAAAGAATCCGTTCATAAATATGTTACGACAAATTCAAAGTCAAAGTCAAAGTCAAAATATTCTTTATTCAATTAGGCCCAGCAACGAGCGCTTTTGAATCGTTAAACTGGTATACTCTTGGCTCGACTCAGTCGTTTTTTGTCAAGTTCTTTAATTCGACCCTTTCTGCTTTCGTCACCCGTTCTTGATTTGCCATTTTCGTGTGAAGCCTATTTCATATTTGGTAAACTTTGTGCTTTTGCCATTTTCTTATTTTAGCTCATTCGTCACCATCTTCTTTGAGCATTTTCGGTGACAGTCATTCTCTTTTTTAGTATAATTCTCTATTTGTTATGTTTTTCTAGACAAAAATGTATAGAATAAAATCAAAGACGATAGGTCGAATAGCAAATGAGACGAGATAAGGAACGGAACGCGCCTCCCGCGCGCAAGCATCATTTTTGAAACGCTCTGCATAATTTATCAATTAAAAACAGAAAAAGTGTGTTTTTAGAGTTGAAAGTTATACCAAAATGTTCGTAATAAAACAGTGATTAAGTGTTGATACAAGTACACACAAGGAAAAGTAATATTAAACTAAATTTCACGATATATACCAACTGTTTAGTGTACTTAAACCAAACGCGTAAGCGACTTCAATACTAGGCGCACTTACGACCTTTTTTCGACGAGGATATTGCCTAAACTGTGCGCGTTTTTCCAAGAAACGTAGTGAACTCGGATGACCTCTCGCTCGGTTTTCGATAAAGTAAGTACGAATAAGTTTAGAAAATGTCGCCAGGATCCTCAGAGAAGTGTGGGAAATGTAAAAAGCCACTAATGAAAAAGAATTACTTACGTTGTTCCACATGTGCCGCAGTATATGACCTCATTTGTATCAATTTGTCCATAGAAAGATACAGATCATTCTATGCGCCTGACCAACAACGCCGATCAACTTGGAAATGCCCCGATTGTATGAAAAACTTATCTAAGCACACAGGCCAAAACACCATGGGTTACCGAGCTCTCGAAGTAAACAAGAAACAGTCGTGCATTACAAAACAAGATGATTTATCCACTTCCGACGCGAGCGTTCTCGGAGATACGCTACATGACGAGTCGCTCAATCTAAGTGGGGACTGTTCAACAAGAAATCCCTTCACCGGGAAATAAAGTGATATGTATGGCAAAAATTGAGGAACTTCTTGATAAAAAATTTGATCAATACAAAAAATCATTGGTTACGGAAATAAAATCGGCAATATTATCAGAAATTACCACTGAAATATCAAACTTAAATACAAAAATAGCTCAAAATAAAGATGATCTTGCCCATGAACAAAAAAACATTAATGAACAGATGAGTAAAATAAATCAGCAGATACAACATTTAGAAACACAAAACAAGCAGCTATGGAAAGAGTTATCTAAACTTCAACAACTAACACAAGATCATGCCGAGGATAAGCCGACAAGAAAACTAAGAAATCTAGTTTCCGCGGAAAATGGTAAAAAAGTCGTGCTTTTCGGAGTTATGGAGTATTATTGGGAAACGGAGCAAAACATGTATGACCGAGTCATTAATATTTTCAGAGACATTTTAAATGTTAACCTTGCTGGTTACGTAGAAGAATTGACCAGAATAGGCAGAAAAGGACCTAAAAGACCAATCGTTGTTGAGTTGTTAAGTAAAAAAATGGCCAAGCATCTGATACAAAACGGCCGCTTTTTCAAAAATACTGGCTTAGCAATTTCAGAGTTTTTAGACGAGCCAACTTTGCAGGCTAGAAGATTGATGATAAGGGCACGTAAAAACGGAGACCACGATGCCTTTACAAAAAATGGAAATGAAAATAAAGCCGAAGAAGATAAATCTCCGGTGTTATCAAGAAACTTAACGGAAGCCCCAGTCAACATGCACAACGAAGTATTAACGAGCCAAAATAAAATGAGAAATGCCAATGACACATTAGAGCTGAGTAATAAAGATATAACAACACAGCCAGGGCACTCACACAACCTACGAACTCGTCCTGACAACCACAATTTTCGTAAATATAAGTAACTTTAAGATATTATACCAGAATATCCGCAGTATAAACAATAAACAACACCTAATAGATTCAGCTACCGATGACGATAAAGAACTACAAGCAATTTGCCTCTCAGAAACTTGGATTACAGAATCTAAACTCGACCTTTTACAACTAGAAGGATTCCAAGCAACTTCCATGTTCAACAGAAGCAAACACGGAGGCGGCGGCGTATGTGTGTTTCTACGAGATAATATACCGTGTGTTCTGCGAAGTGATATAAGTGAACTATCAATAGAATTAATATTTGAAACTTGTGCTACTGAAATCCCTCATTTAAATTTATTAATTATAGTTATATATTGGCCAAACAGCAAACGAAACCCAAATATATTTTATGAATCGCTAGATAAACTCCTGAAAATTATAGCCCTTAAGGATAATACAAAAAATATTGTCATAGGCGGCGACTTCAATGTCGATGTTTTAGATAAATCCCCCATTTCTTTCACGCTACTAAACATCTTAAAAAGTCATAATTTCCAACAATTAGTTAGCGAACCCACACGGATTACCGAAAAAAGCTCCACATGTATAGACCTGTTGTTTAGTAATTTCCATAATAAATACAATGCTCTTTCGGTATACGAATACGGCTTTTCGGATCATAAGGGTATTGTGTATATTATGCCAAACCGCTCAATAGCCCACGAAAGAAAAGTTTGGCTTACATCTAAAAGGAACTTTACGGACAAAAATATCGGTATTTTCAAATCCTACCTATCTGCCGTAAACTGGAGCGATATTATCAATACTAAGCAAAACATCAATGAAAACTACAAATCTTTTACATCCACTATACAAAGAATCCTTGATCAATGCATTCCCAAAACTCAAGTCAAAATTAAGGAACAAAACAATAAAAAGACTTGGCTAACCGCCGGTATAAAAACTTCCTGTAAACATAAGCGACTCCTAAAAATACTGATCTCCAAAACAAATAATTCTATTTTACACGATCACTATAAATATTACGAAAAATTGCTTAAAAAAGCTGTAAAAATATCAAAAAAGAATGACAACATTTCTGAAATGAGAAATTCTAATAATACAACTAAAACTATGTGGCATATCATAAAGAAAAATACTAATAAGCTGCCAAAAAAGAAAAGATTAAACATAAAATTAAATATTAACAATTCTAATACAGACAACCCTAGTATCGTTGCCAACCACTTCAATGACTTCTTTTCATCGGTGGGCGCAGACAACCTATCCTGTACAAGCGCTGTAGTCGGCCGGCCTGTGCTTGCTCCTACTCCCAATTCTTTCTTTCTACAACCAGTCACTGAAATAGAAACTAATAATATAATACGCAACCTTAAAAACAAACGTAGCTTCGGACACGATGAACTCCCTCCCATTCTTATAAAAAAATGTGCCGACGAGCTGACTCAACCCTTAACGTTCTTAGCAAATCAGTCTTTCTCTGAAGGTGTTGTCCCGGAGCCACTTAAACTTTCTATAATAAAACCGATACACAAAAAAGGAAAACAATCCGATTGTAATAATTATCGTCCAATATCTTTGCTACCAACCTTCTCTAAAATAATAGAAACCTCAATGTCAAACAGACTCTACATGTTTTGCGAAAAATATTCCATATTCAACGAAAGTCAAAACGGATTTAGGAAAAACCATTCAACTACATTAGCTGTTTACAAATATATAGATCACATACTAAATATAATAAATAACAAACAATATGCAGTAGGATTGTTACTAGACAGAGCAAGGCTTACGACAGAGTACCCTATGATGTTCTGTTAAAGAAATTGTACGGTATTGCGGGTGAGAGGAAATGTTCATAAATGGTTTGAATCGTACCTTGAAAATCGACAACAACTAGTAGAGATACTACATCATAACCACCAAACCGGAGTCATATCTCAAGTCCAATCCAAGATAGTAGATGTAAATCGATCAATTCCACAGGGTAGTGTATTAGGTTGCTTACTGTTCCTTCTGTATATTAATGACTTGCCTAGCGTTATTGATAAGCCCAGTGTTTTATTTGCAGATGATATGTCAGTAATTTTTCCATGCACTAGCGAAAGTAATCTACAGTCTAACCTTAAACAAATCATAACCAAACTAGATCTCTGGCTAAACGAACATAATTTAGAAATCAACTTCAGCAAAACTAAAATCATGCAATTCCGGCCCCACCAAAGACAACCTTTAAATATAGAATTCTTGTACAATAATACTAAACTTGAACCAACTGATTCATTTTCGCTGTTAGGATTAATCATAGACACAAATATAAATTGGAAAGACCATATACAGACAGTAAGCAGTAAACTCTCAAGATTCACTTATGCTTTATTTGAATTAAAAAAAACAACAGATTTAAAAACATCTATATCCGCCTATTATGCATATGCTCACTCTCTATTCCGATATGGTATATTACTTTGGGGCAATAGTACAAACGTCAATAACCTATTTATTTTACAAAAAAAATGTATCCGTATTTTGCAAATATAAAGCCGAGGAAAGTTGCCGTAATTATTTTAAAGAACTCAGAATATTAACGCTCACCAGCTTATATATTTGGAAGCATGCACATTTGTGAATTCCCATAGCTCTTTTTTCTCGCAAGCCAAAGACCGCCATACAAAAACGTTAAATTTACGCCAAAACACCAATTTATCAATACCTACATCTAACCTAGCAATTTTCCACTCCGGACCACACATGATGTGCATTAAAATTTTCAATAAGATCCCCCAATCCATCAAAAATTCACAAAACCCAGTATCGTTTAAGAAAGCACTCAGTAAATATCTAATGGACAGATCTTTCTACACACTGCAAGAGTTTTTTGGTGATACTTAACTGTAGACTTAATTAGCCATTTACATTGTAAATTTATTTTTTGCATTGTCAAACAATGTCTATAAGACCTATAAGATTGCTGTGCCCTTGCAGGGTCCATATTATAAACATGTGAAATGTAATATGTAATATGTGTGCAATAAATTATTTGATTTGATTTGATTAGACCAAAAAAGAATAGACTAACATTGAATATGCCCAAAGAAGATGGTGACGAATAACGAATGATCCAAAAGAAGAAAATGGCAAAAGCACAAAGTTTACCAAATATGAAATAGGCTTCACACGAAAGTGGCAAATCAAGAACGGGTGACGAAAGCAGAAAGGCACGAATTTAAGAACTAGACAAAAAACGACTGAGTCGAGCCAAGAGTATACCGTTAAACTAAATAGCGAATGAGAGAGAAAAAAAAAACTACCTCCGGTTCTAACCCTACACCACTGCCTGAGAAGAATCCGGCAAGAAACTCAGCGGGACTTTCTTTTTTCAAATAATAGTTTTATAACATCTTACGGCTAACATGCATTAATTAAAAACGAAACATAAATTTGATTTAATATAAATAAAGATATAGTACATTAACTAGAGTTGAAGTCTCTAATAGTCAGAACAATTATATAAATTTAATGAATTTGAGAAATGTATAGATGTAAAGATATTATGTAAAAGGGCATACAATTGTTTTTAGTTAAACGTTAAAATTAGCATTATTATACTGCTAGAGATGTAAAGGTCTCTAGTTGTCAGAGTAAAAAGAAAACAAACGGATACATTTCACTAAATGTTTCAGAG
>JALPQI010024224.1:0-25307 GCA_025490895.1 Thaumatotibia leucotreta | reverse complement strand
TGTTTTCGTCCCTGGGAATTTCAGCGTATTTACCGCTTGAATGGGCCGCAATCAAAACACTGTGTCGCTGTGGTTGCTTTTATTGGTATAAAATATAAATGGATGGTGATAAAAAGATACCGACTCAAAGGATTATTGTCGATGTTTGAGGTTATTGAATAGTAAAAGAAGTTTTAAAAGGAGATGATATTTTCTACTGTATTGGCTTCAAATATGGGGAATAAAACTATTCTGCGTGGATAACGATTACCTACATACATACTAACTACATATTATAGCTCACCATATATTGTACGATATTGATATTCAACGTAACATCAAATAACCATGATTGTTATGAATGAATTTCATTCATAACTATACCCAAACATCAGTTTTAAGTAACAAACAGCATTATTATTAAACATACGCTAACTCTTTTAAATTGTGAAATAGCTTCGTTAGCTAAACGAATTGACAAGCGTTTGCTCAATACATTTTTGAGCGTTTTTTTTAATGATTAATTGTTGACGGAACAATTAATTAGGTATACATGTTGATATAATTTTACATAGAGTTTTTTTTTCGTATAGTACAGTAGTATCTACATAAACTTGTCAAAGAACTGATTTGGAGAACAATGCAAAGTTCTTGCTATTATACGGACTAAGACTAATACATTCTTATTTTCCGCTGAGAAACCGTTTCGCTTCACGTGATATGAAGTTGTCACCCCAAACCCCTTTTATAATGTGACAAATATGATGTGTCACATTGTCTTCTCAAGTGGTTATGTCACCAGTAAGTACCCGCTTATCCGTACAAGCAGTCGATAATAATGTATTTAATAATTCTTTCATATTAATAATAGGGCTATGAGACCGTTTTATGTTTTTTGAAGTCTTAAAGGTGTTGAGAATAATAGTGAGACTTATCGATCTTGTTCTAGAAGTACGTTTTGTTGCTTATAAAGTAAGTATGTATAATGATGTCTCTTTACAATGAAATGCCAATGCCAGTTTTTTTTAAGTTCTTACATTCCTAACCAGTTTATTTGTTTGTTTTAGTGATATTAGATTAGAATCAGACCAATTTTCACTATTACTAGTATATTAGCAATGACAAAAGTTAGGTAGGTACTAAACAGCTCAATATTGTCGAATATTTCTAGAATTAGGCCAAGATTCAAGAATTCAAAGAGTTGCTACTGGTGTTTCAGATTGTCTGATTTACAAGCCATTGAGTGTTTATACAATTATGATTGTTGAGTTTTTACATTTATCGCGATAAGTATCAATTTTGTATTGTATTACGCTGACATCCTAGGTGCATTCAGACCAAACGAGCATTCGCTATTTTATCCCCCACTCTACGAAATCAACGAATCACGTTTTGTGTAACGATCGAAGATCGAATTTCGTAGAGTAGGGGGTTAGAAATGTTAGAATAGCGATGGCTCGTTTGGTCTGAATGCACCTTAAGAAAATAACAAGTCTATTCGTGACGAAAGATGTTAAAAGCCCGACTATCACACTACTCATAAATAAGGTACCTATATATTTCTTCCACAGATCTCTTTACCCAAAAGAAGGTGTTAAACAAGTTTAAAAGTCCGTCGCGACACGAGCCCTCAAAGAGGAGTGGACCCTCGGTGGGACCCCTGTTTAGTCAGGCGTGGGTCTCTGGGGACGCCGGTCAGCGACGGTGAATCAAATGATCTGCATGCAATTTTACTGTCACTGTATAAGACGCTTCTATAATGCTGTATCGTGTTACTACCAAGTCTTCTCCAGTAATATGTAGGTACCTATTATTACAGTGTATTCATCCTTACTTGTCTTATCATGTAAACAAACCACAGACCAAGTAAAACAAACAAAACGTCAACGATGATCAAAAGACAATCACTAGTGATTAGAAATGTCGATAATTATAATGAAATGTCAGCGATAATTTCACTGCTTAGGTACGTAAATAGAGGATTATCGATTTTACATCATCTGTCAGGAAGATAATTAATTCGTATAAGATTATATCAAAAACTATGGTTCAATTTCGAGGATTTTTCTCTGTCGCTCCAACGAAGGCGCCACTAGTCATGAGAAAAATCACATGAAGTGCACCCGTAACGAACAACGTGAAGCGAAGTAGCGAAACGAATGACGTTTGACGTGAAGATTTTATTCAATATTCAATAGACAACTAAGCACTGCCAGTCTTTGAATAGAATAAATATTGAAATCAATTACAACAACCGGCCAAGAGCATGTCGGGCCATGCTCAGTGTAGGGTTTCGTAGTTATTCAAAAACGGCTGGGCCGATTATGTTCGAAATAGTTTTATGCCAGCCCACTATTCATGATTTTTTTGGACCTTTGGATCAAAAGTTAGAGGGGGGGACAATTTATTTTCATCTGGAGCGATTATCTCCGAAAATATTGACTTTAGAAAAAAACTTTCTTAAAAGCCCCTTTTTCTTTTTAAAAGACCTATTCAATGATACCCCACACTATACGATTACAGCAAATAAAAAAATCACCCCACATCACCAATTGGGAGGGAGGTACCCGAAAAAATTTTTTTTTTTACTTTTTATTGTATCATGATCAATATGTATACCTGTACCAAATTTCAGATTTATAGTATTAACGGCCACTGAGCTAAGTATGCTGCGGAAAGACGGACATAGCGAAACTATAAATATGGGTTCCGTTGTTGCCATTTTTGCTACGAAACCCTAATAAATTTTGGTAAATTACTGCAATTTATTTTAATTACATTTTCCTCGAGTTGTACTTTAAGTATTAATATCGATATATTGACATGCCAACATTATGGTACATAGACAATCTAGACATCGCAATGTCACATCAATGTCAGATGTTTTTAAAGTTATCCGACCGTAACAGCATTTATTGACGAAAATCTTTACAGAAATGATATTTTGTAAAAAAGCACTGGCTTTTTTGAGTGATTATAATACTTTGCGAGTTTAATTAAGTATGCAACAACATTTGACGTGATGATTAATGTGTAATTGCAGAGAAAAGTGTGATAATGTTTTCAAAAAGTGTTTGTTTACATGATAAGACAAGTAAGGATGAATGCACCTTATGTTCTTGTAACATGATGGCGGTAAACAAGCATACTTGTATATGCCATCAGGAGTACTTTTCGCGAACGAGATTAAACTAATAATATTAGTCTCCAAACTGTCAAGTCGTATAAGTTGCTAAAGCAACATGCAACACACTAATAATATTTAGTCTTGTTTCACTTGAGAAATGGGCCCTTGATAGTAAACACCGTAGCCTGTGCCTGTTTTTCTAGGTTTTATAGTGAACATGTGCTATTAAAAAACAATGATGCTTACGACGACGTCTGCATCTGCTGAAGAGCAACGTATATACAGATTTTGAGATATATACTTTTGAAGTATTTTGTAAATTAAAAGAAGGTTGATTAACATTTTTAAATTTATATTAACTTAGTAAAAACATTGTATTAAGAAACGCATTATAATTTTTCTACTTCCAAGATTTTTACTTTCTCTAATTAGTCTATTTCCAAAGAGTTTCAGCTAATCAACTTCGCAAATAGCTTTCTCACATTAGCTCCAAATATAGTGATATTTATACAAAGGGGGCATAAAGAGGGCGACGACGGAAATGAAACGTCATCGCCTAATACTGATTATTGATACAAGCATTGTCCGCCATGATTAGACGTGTCGCAGAGGACACCGCACGCTTATTAACTCTTAATGTGCTTGGCTATTGCAGAAATATGGATATTTCATTAGGAGAGGTTCGGAGGGATTTGGTGATATGGAGTTTTGTTTTGTTTATGTAGGTATAATTTCTGAACCTATTGATATTAAGTATCTGAATTTTCGCTCTATTGCTAATTCAAAATATAAACGATAATTTCATCATCATCATTATCATCAGCCTATGGTAGTCCACTGCTGGACGTAGGCCTCTCCTACATATTTACTATGCGTAATTGCGTATAGACGCATTAGGAGGTAAATGCCCATAACGATAATTTATTTTATAGGAATTCACTAACCTTATTAAAATTATTGAACTTTTACTTATTAAAATATGCATCGCAGAGATGACAACGAACGGTAATTATTATTGTGGAAAATAAATGAGAATACTAAAATTACAGTAAAGAGTTTAGGATATAGGTATTTAATGTAGCTTTGTTTTGTTTTTGTTTATCTCGGTACGTTTCGATTGGACAACCTATTGATTGTCTTCATTTTTGATGTTGGGTCAATCTCAATTCAACACATTTGTGAAAATTCGTTGAAAGGAATTTGTTTGATTTTCATTACCTTTATCTCAGCCAAATTAATTGCACCTACTCAAACTTGGCATTGACATCGTTAAGAACAAATGTAAGATAGATACGAATAAAATAAAAAATATGCTCTTTGTTGCCGAAAAAAATCACACCTTGAACAATAACCGTTCCAAAACTACCCCCCCGCGGAGACCGTTCGGGTGTTTCCGCGACACTTCGGTAAACTCCGGCAGCCCTCCAGAATTTGCCGAGTCATACTTATTAAGCTCATCTCGAGTAAACCGTCCCGTGAGACGGCTGATTATATCCGAGCAGACTTACAAGGTTTAGTACTTGGAGTGAGATTTTAGAATATGTACCTATATGAAAGTTTGAAGAAATTCTCCCTATTTTCCGTCTTCCGTCTGTGATATTAAATGACCAACTAGTTGATTGGTACTAGGTCTATGTACTTTATTACTACTCTAGATGTGCCTAGTGTGTAAACCTTATAGTTACGAGCGACAAATTATACCATAGCATAGGATTTTTTAGTATAATAATTAATGTTGCTGTAAATAGGTATTTTCATCATACTTGATGTCTAAGTGCGCCATTGCTTGCATGCGTAGCGAGAGTAATAGAAAAGTGAAATTCCCTAGGGAGTAATAGAAATGTCAGTACGTCATAGAATAATATTTTGTCTTAAAACTTATTTTTTTGTCCGCAAGTGTGATGAAAAACATTGTATGCATCACGGTCGGTAAGCGGAATACTAACTCCAGTCATTAAAAGCCCTCCGCCTACGGCGTCGGGCTTCTAACACTCTCGTTAGTAATTCCGCACTTACCTCCCTTGATGCATAATGTACTATTATTTTGACATCCGCTTTTGACATAATCTACAAGTAAACGGAAACCTTTTAATTACAACTCTTGAGTAGTAAAGTTGCTTCATTTCATCGATTTAATAGACCGAGTCGGAAGTTTATATTAACTTACGAATTCATGAGTCCCGTGACTTTGAAAAACTGTCCCCGCTCATACAAGCTTACTGGTACTGGTACTTACATTCGATAGTGACTAAAACCTATCAACACCTATTATGACTTGCAAAAATAAGATTGAACGCCAAGTATCAAAATCGTCTAGTCATCATTACACCTTCAAGTGGACATCTGACATTACAACGGGGCACGATAATCGACCCATTTTATATTGATTCTTATATAGTTGCAATAAGATCCTTAATCATTAGTCCATTACCCATCTTACGGTGGTAACATTCATAACTAAAGTCGACATTTGACATTAAAGTCGTGACCTTTACTTAGATTCGGTTGAAATTTGAGGTAAAAATCAAAAGTAAAAAAAAATGATGTTTTTGTAGAGTGACATTGTAATCGAAGCTTTTATCTAGGATAGCAACTCAAAACATGTATTACGTTGAATTATTCTTACTGTAACGAAAATAACACGCATTTCTCCTTTATTTACTCCAACAGAAAAATCATGATTTACTGCCCAGTGGTGTAGCGCGCGCCGCCCTGGACAAAATTCTGGACAAAAATAAATAACGCGTTGGGCCCGAGGGACGGGCGATTGGGCAAATTGCGCTCTTTAGGCGGACGCTAATAATCACGTCATATCCAATTTTCGTTTCAAACGGGACAGGAATACCAATGGGCGTTGATTGAATGAGTTTTGTCTAAGACTAAGGTAGTTTAGTCGGATAAAGAGAGTTACAGATTGTTTAATAGTTTGATTGATTTCGTTAAGATTAAGCTTTAATGATTTAGTGATTTTAGACATTTGTGTACCTATTTAAGAGAATAAATTAAAAGTAAGCAAGCTATTTACGATATTTTCGAATAAGTCCCTGAATAGATAATTTGATAAAACCAATATTGAGATATAAAATAGTACAAGCTTATACAACAGGTAATTATTATAACTGAATGACTTCATCGGTCTAAATGATTAGTTAGCTCATAATCCATCTTATTGTCGTTATGTAGATTTACCTAATGCAATGCATTGTATAATTGGCGCAGTTAAAATGATGAATGAAGTGTCAAGTATAAATAGTGACACATTCCGTTTATACAAATACGACAGTCAATTAGTATTTCATACCTGCACTACCATCACGCGCACGAATTAATTTGCATTAACTGCATTTTTAGCACCTCCGTGGAACATCCATTTAATACAACAACACAAAAAAACACCCTCTTATAAGAACAAATTATTCAAACAATTGATGCAACATTCCAGACTATTACTTACTATAACTCGTATATCTCTTAGTCGAGTATTTGTAATATCAGTCTTAATACCCTATGAATAAAGTTTATATTAGAAAAGTTGTAAAGCTGAGGTCTGAAGTTTCTTCAGGCAACCCTTGATAGCTAACACACCCCAGTGGGCAGCGATCCAGCTTTACGGACAAAAAATGACCAATCCGCTAGACGCGTCGATACGGCTATGACTAATGATGCCCGCAAATTGCCTGGCTTGCAACTGGAAAATTGTTTCATTCATAAAGATTGTGTGGCTTTAAGGATGGAGATTTGATGAATAAAATAGTGGCCCCTTACGCTGTCAGGATGGACAAATGTTTGTATTAACATTATCGTGCACGGATTGGATTCCATTTTTCTTTGATATCCCTTTTAGGGGATGTGAGCCAAAGTTAGAATCATTTAGCATTGTCTTTGGTAACATCTGCAATGACATTTTTAGCATAATGATCTGTAGAATAAATAAAAAGTATTTTGCCGTCGTCGGCGGTAGACACTCAAATTAATTATAAATTATATTACAAGGAATGTGCAACTCATTAAATTATTAATTCTAAATAATAAAAGTATTTCGTATAAAAGCAGAGGGATGACACTGAAGAATATATACATAAAGAACCTCAAATTTATTTACTTTTTAATAAAACGAATAACATTTTAACTCTTACAATAGTTATAATATAAAACATGCCTAGTACCTACTCCTTACATATTGATCCCAGGCAATGACAGACACATTGGCAACTAAACAAAACTAGCCGAATTAGCAACACAAAGGCTGCATTGAGCGGCAATTGAAAGGCGAAGAAAATAATAGTTATTTGCAATAATCGGAGGGACGCTTGATTGCGCCCCGGGCGGACATTTTTGCCAATTTTTGTCTAGTTGTTACTTTAGCGAAACCGTTGGGTTTTTGATGTATTTTCTACGCATTAAATTAAAGATAGATGAAATCATAACATTGACGGAACAAGCGAAATATTCTATTTAATGTATGAATAAATATTTAATTGTTGCCTTTTAATATAGAAATTAATCATTTATGCAGAACAAACTAAGCTATTTAGGTAGTCAAGGGGAAAACTGAATTTATTAATAAATAAGGAGTGTAACAAAAAGTAAAACAATATAAATTAAAATGTTTTAGGTAATCAATACCTACTGGCTATTACCTGCATGAGTTTTTAATTTTACCTAGTTTGAGATTTATTCCCTGACAGTAAATGATGTTACCTATTCCAAGTACATTATTCCCAAATACAACTTATTATTCTGTCAACGTATTTTCCACACTGAGTCCCAACTAACCCTGATCTGCACTCAACCCTAAAAGAAAGAAACCGGCCGGGGTCAGCTTGATGAGGTAAAGGGGAAATAATTGATCATTTTCGGGACACTTGTCCCGCAGTTAATCCCACTGTCCAATGTGATCGATTGGCTCAGTGGAATGTCTATTAAATTGAGGAATCGTTTGAGTTTTTGCGGAAGTATAATCTGAATTGAAAATGCAGCTTAATCAGTAGATCACCATTTATGAGAACATCAAATAATGATATAAGAATATTCCACCACAAGTAATATCTATATATTTTTTGTCATTGAAGGCAATCGAACAGCCGGTTTGCGTGTTATGAAAAAAATACCATCGTATAAAGATATCTGCTACTTAGGTATACCAAAGGGGTCACAAGTGGGTTACAGGACTTACTGGCCATTGAGATGGACGTACCTGAATTCTATTCCTGGAGGTCTGAAAAAGTTGAATGCCATTCCACAGTTCCTACATTACAATCGTGGATTTACTATTTAGGTACGTAGGCTTTGTATATGACGTTACAAGGAATAATAAAAGAGTAAAAAGACACATGCAAGATTCTCATCAAAATCCAGTCGAGTGCAACCATTGGCAACAAAACATTAATTTTACGTTACAAAAATAGCCCGCAATAAAATTCTTTAAAACCGCAGACGATCGGTTTGTTTTTTTGAAATCGAATCTTTTTACACTTTTGTTCATTTCCAAATAACAGTTAATAATCGATTTGGTTTTGAAAAAACTTTTATCCATGCTCACTTTTTTATTTTGGAGAGATTGGAGTGAAATCGCTTACGATTTGGATATGTTTCTTTCACACAATTTTATATTAGCGTCAAGCAATTCAAACAACTTTTAACTTTGACGGCTGTTTCATTAAAGCAAATTTTACGGAGCAGATCCGCTACCAAGCATACGAAAGGTTAAGCACTTTACATTTACATACCGAGTTCATTAAGAGGTTCATGAGTGATTAGGTGCTATATATTGGTAGATACCCAATTAAAATTATTTAGATGTTTTTCGAAAAATAAGTAATATCCGCAGTCTATAACTTTGTTTTTAAATATGTTTCGATCAATTATAGCGACTGTAAGTCACAATGTCAGGCCAAATTTTCTAGGTCGTTGATTAAAAAAACATCAAAATTTTCCTGTTTATCTGTCAGAGCATCCTCGCGCAAGACAAAGCATCAAATGAAGGCTAGTTTTGAAATCTCCGTCGTTTGGCATGAATCATGTGAATATATCAGTTATCGTGGATAGATATAGAGCAGGGTTTTTTCGGTTGGACAGCAAAAAGCGGCGCGGCGGCGCGGCGCGACGAATCGCAGTGACTTGCTGGTTGCTGATTGAGCTCAGCTTCTGTACCGCTACAGGGTGTCCATGTCCAATACTTACTGATACCTCTTTTCATCCAATCATGTTTATGTTTTAAATGTATAACAAGGGCATAAAGTAACCCATTTTCACATGGACCATTTTGTTTTCATTTTGAAAGAAAAAAGTAATTTATTCACTACACTACACTCGGGACTCAACAATCAGAAAACTACAGGTAACACAAAACTTAAAAACAAAAAAAAATTGACATCATGTGATCAGAGATTCAGAAGCTTGGTTTTCTGCCAGGTCAAACATTTCGGAGCATTTTCAACGGTGAACCTCTCCTATTTTATGTGATTTAGTACTTCTAATGACAGAAAATAGGGAATCCTAATGAATTGTACCAAAACTAAACAAATATAACAAGTTTTGTCATCTACACAATTTGATTGTTTAGTAAAATTGTGCAATATATTTGAGGTGTTTGTCTGTAGAGACCGTTACCTTAGTCTCAGAAGAAAAAAAAAACTTTTTTAGTACAGATGGTGTGTTTTTAGGCTCTAGTGCGAGAAGTGTCTCATTTTACGTCAGGTCCAAAACATAGGAGGGTCATCTGTGCTAAAAAACGTCGTACGAGATACGTGCAAAAAGAAAATTCGTAACTCGTGTCGTTTTAAAACATCGCCACTCGTTTCGAATTTCATGTTTTTCGCTCTTATGTCATAATGTATTATGCTCTAGAGCGTAAAATACGACTTTATATCGTCTACGCTAGACATACCTAACAGTGCACTTTTTAAGCATGAGAAGTGAAAACAATATTCTACATATTTCTGATACTTGTGCCCATGTTTTTAAACTGTAAGTGAGGCGCATTTGGCTGTTAAATTGTACCAATATCTTGAGCATGGAAAAGCTCAACAGACTACGTAAAATATATCTGATTTGTTAATTGAGTTATGCGAGTCTAAATGTTGAATCCAATGTATTAATTAAATTAGGACTCAGTTTCCATGCACGCACATAAAACAGTACTTTTATACTAAATATTTTTTTTTTTTAAATTATGTTTCAGGTTTTAAAATAGTCTGAGCCCATTGAGTGACTTTAAGTTTGGAGTCAATGAAATTATAATTGGTAGAGACCCAAATTCCATTATGACCGATAGATAAATATAATAACGAAATGTTTATTTTACTTACAAATAAAAACCGTATACAATTTGTTGAAATATTATTTTAGATCAGCCTGTACACCTCCAATAAAAAGTAACACTAGACAAAACGTAATAGATCCATATATTTATAAAAAGGGCTAGCTATAATACTTACAAATCATAGGTCGTTGTTACTGACATTGTTACTCAAATCTTTATCTCAACGGAACAAAGTTGATTATTCCATGAGACGATTATTTTGTTTTTACGCACCCGATGAATCAAATAATTACCTCTTTGATAGAGTTTGATATTTGTCGTCGTGCGCGATACAATTTTGATGAAGAAAAAGTATTTACTGAAAAACAAAATCAATAAATTATTTCTGTCGTTAGTTAGATCTGGAGATTCAACAACTGATACCTATAACCTATGGGAGTTTAGAAAAATCGGTAAATTATTAAGAAGTTAAAGGAGAAATTATAGATTAGTTGGAACCGGTGGTAGGGTTCCAACTAATCTATAATTTATTTTATCTACAGGAATATCATAATTTCCCTGTTATGTATTCAGAAGCGGTAATGTAATGACCTATATTAAGAGACCGGTGTCTGTGGCTGTATCATAATGTTAACATTAAAGTACAGGCAGAGTACAGTGCATCATAATGTTGACATTAAAGTATCGTCGTCATGATATTAATTTTAACATTATGAAGTCAACTTCTTTTTGTTGTTTTTTTTTCAATAAATATTTATTGTAGGATATCCTTACTCAAATTGAGTGATTTCAACTGATTTGAATTTTTATATTTATAGGTAATTACTTAGTGGATATCAATGAAAATAAAGGTAAATTGTCATTGTAAACTAATGATATGGATATAGATAAAGTTATGTATGTGACTGTACATAATTAGGCATTAAACACTCGTGTGATCTTATTATGAAACTCGCCTACGGCTCGTTTCATAAAACCACACTCATGTTTAATGCCTCTTATTATGCGCCAGCCACATAAATAACTATAATCTACACATATAAGCTGGTAAATAATTTTTTGGATTATTAAAAACTGCCTTGTAATGATTCCGAAAATACTAAATTTGAAAGTAGGAATTGTACGGGAAAAAAAACTAGGCACATTAATGTGATACATCTTTGTAACTCTCTTATCAAGCTAACCTCTCAGAAGTCCCAGAATTCCGATTCTTGATAGAAAAATGAGCGTTGATTACTATTTTCTTATTGTTCTTCCCTACTTAAATTCACAATCAATCCAACGTTTTTTCGAAGTTTTTGATCCCTTTCAGTACTTAAACCTCGATAACGGTTACGTTATTCTTTATAATGTCCCTTAATTGTGGTTCCGCGGGTTCCCGAGGTTTCTCGATTGCGGTCGAAACACTTTTTGCTGGATCGATTGAATTCGATTCTTGTCGGAAACGTCGGGATTTCGTTACTGTTTATTGGATATGATTAAATTTGAAGGTATTGGTCAACAAAGTATTTTATTGGTTTTAAAAAAGTCCTTTTGCTTGTTACTGGGTTTGTTCTCTTCTTACACTTGGTTTTGCTTTTGCCATTGTCTCCATTATGAATAAGATATTTTGGATAAACGTAATACTCTTTTGATAAAAAGCATTTTTATTTGTCTCTCATCATTTTGAATATTAACATAACATGACATGGATATGTTGCTCCAGTTTTTTACACGAAACACATGCTTTAAGCAACTTTCTTTATGATTTAGACACGGTCTTTATTTTTCAATCAAAATATCTTAGACAACGGATATGGTGTTTTTGTATGAAATTCTATCGGTTTGGAGCGTTTAGAAATTTTGATGAGGTGTGAAAGGGTTTTTATTCAGTGATTGAGTCAAAATGTTTTTGTTTTCAACATAAAAGAGTTTAAAATGAGGTGCTGTTTGGTACATTAAGTATTTTGTGACAATGGATATATTTTTGAATTTTCTTTTTAGTTTTACTATTAATCAAATCAACTATTCAGTACCATAAGGACGAACTTTGTCGATATTTTTTTACATTGTTGTTTTTTCCTACGTATTCCAAAGATTCATACGTACATGCTTTTTATCCACTAGTCAATCGCTCAAAATATTAGCCCATTAACCTAGATTACTTTTTACGTAAAATCAGAGATTTCCCTCGGCCGTTTGTTTTCTCCACATATTTACTTTATTACATCATTGTATCTAACTTCAACTACGTGTTCGTCAGTCGGTCCATTCAAGCCTCCAACCCGTTCAGTTTAGCTGGAAATGACGCGTGTTTCAAGTTTATTACTCGCGTCCGTCAATGAAACCGGACCGGCGCGGGCGCATGATCTCGAGGCTTATGTAACTGACTAGACCGTTTGGTACTTGGTCAGTGGAGCTAGACATTTACAAAATAGAGTTGACATAACTAATGGTAACAATATAAGTGATCTTGTATAGCCAGTTTTTGGAAGACGGGCTGTCACCTTCCTTGTTCAATGTATCAAATCAATATAACAATACAACGTGGAAAAATATCAGTCTTTGGATTCCTTGAAACCATGCCTCGGTACATTCAAGATTCCTGAATACTTTTTTTTTTTTTATACCACGTCGGTGGCAAACAAGCATACGGCCCGCCTGATGGAAAGCAGTCACCGTAGCCTATGGGCGCTTGCAACCCCAGGGGTGTCACATGCGCGTTGCCGACCCAATAAGAACTTGTACACTCCTCTTTTGAAGAACCCCATACTGTAGTCCAACGGGAAAACCTCGGCAGGGAGCTCATTCCACAGACGGACCGTCCGCGGGAGGAAGTTCCTCTGAAACCGCACGGTGCGCGACCATTTAGGTTGCAAGGTGTGAGGATGAGCGCCCAGTCGGTGGCGAGCGGTGCGATGATGAAAAGTGGACGTTGGCATCAACGTTGGTTGGTTTGGATAAGGACTTATAGGTATTAGGTACCTATATTATTCCCTACTTAAGATTATTGCTCTATCGAAGTACTTAGACAACCTGCTAACAAAATTTGCCTATACTTGCAAACTAGAATATCCTTATCATCAATATCATCATTAGGGTTAGGATTTTGGTGGCATTTATTGAACATAGAGCAGTGGAGTTGATGTTACAAATATTTTTAACTTAAATAAATGATTAACTTATAAAATAATATCGAAATAGTGTTAATTTCAAACTGGATTTATCAAGGAATTTAAATAAATAACATGAATTTTATTTTTGGATAACTAGAAAAATATTAATTTTCAACTAAAAATGTTGGTAGTTATAATTATGAGAAAATTTATTTATTTAGTTTTTAAGGTTCTAGTTCGCTCGAAGACCGTAACTGTTATATAATACTCATGAGCTAAATTACAATTACAAAGAACTTCAATTCATAGGTAGTCAAATATTAAAGATTAAATTATTTAATACTTAAAATTGGCTAAACCCTGTTTAAAAGAATATATTTATTTATTATTTCTGATTAATTAATTATTCAATCAATCATGAAAAAAATAAACACCGACTCCACTGTTCTCTGTCCACCTAATGCCACCAAAATTCCTAACCCTAATCATCATAGACTACCCATAGTTGTGATGTGACTAAATGAACCAAATTCTCATCCCAATTAACATTTGACTCTTTTCCTTTTCCTTGGTTACCTACCTCATTATAATTTACGACTGTTATTGCTTGCCGAGAACAAGGGATTATGGAAGCTAATTCTCGTTTATTTAGCCGCACAAAACGAATATGAAGATCGTATCTCGACGTTATACCAAAGTTTTGAAAATAATTGGAGTTGCGTTTCCATTTCGGGTACCTATATAATAGTACTTAATATCATCTAGGTCCTCGAAACATTCTTGTTATTTCTAAGAAGGTTATGATTGTAGATAATAGGAAAACTCAAACAGAGGGCCTAAATTCATATAGTACGATATTTCGAACTGTGGAGGTAAATGTATGACTTGACTTGTTTTGAGACTACTTAACATTTAATTATGTTTGGAAGGTATCGTACCTATTATTGGGAACAATTTTAAATTCCTAATCTCTTAGTGAAATGATACTGGAAATGATTTTGATAAACATTAATGTCCAACTTTACCACCACTTTTTAGTAAATGTAAGGCTGTGATGTGTGTTTGTGTGAATGTTAAGCCACATTTGGGGCCACGGCGAAGGCAAGCGGAGTCACGAGAAAGATAACATCTTTATCTCCAGTCAGTATACAACTTGTTATTGTACTTATGAAGTCTTTGTTAACATTTTTGATTTAAGTATTGTCTCTGACATTTTCTGCTTTATTCATCCCGCTTTTGAGATGGCCTCTTTGGATTCGATTGTTGAAATCGATTCTACGATTCCTAAATTTGAATGATTTGTTTGTTTATTTTTTTTCTTGGACTAGTAGATCTGTAATTAATGAGATTTTTACTCAAAATACTTAACTATGAGTTATTATATGGAAATATGTATGTTATTTCTTTATCATCAAGGTCTCCTCTTCAACAAGGTATCTAATAGGAATGTTTTTATTTTATGTAGTATAAATAAATAAGTCAATCTAATATTTTGTGACATTGTGTGTGCGCTTCAAATGTTATTCTTCCTCTGCCTCTCTGTTTCATTTAGTCGATTTTCCTGTTATAAGGTAAAGGAGAATGCCATGTTTTTTATACTAGTTTTATTTAGATATATTCAACCGAAATTGGTTCACCTCGTTTAAACGACATGTCAACACTGCATCAGTAATATCAGTATTTTAATATTGCAAAAAATAAACTTACTAGTACTTCCTGTTCGCATTATTTTCTAAGTGAGGTAACAAGTGTCATTAAGTTAGTACAATTGTTTAGGAACAAGTATGACGGCTTTAGAGATACAGATCAGAATTTTAAACGTTGCGCTCTTGCGCAGTTTTATTGTCTTGTTAAACGTTCATTCCTCATGATTTCGGAACCTGTTAAAATAATATTAAAGTGTTTTATGGCCGTTATTTTGGCAAGTTGAGTAATGTTTCTGCAACTTATGCTAAATTATTTTTTCCTTAATTATTTGTAAGCGTCAATAAGAAAAAGCACATGAAAACAATATGCAAATTAGTGTTAATGCAAATTAAATTGTTTGTCATATTTGATGGCTTATTGTTGTTTAATTCATTTTAAATGGGATTAGTTTACTGAAGAATTAACGGTAACATTTCGGAGAATTTAGTATCGTCTATATGTGTGTTTGGATAAGGATCAAATATGACAGTCTATAAAACTTTTAACACTTCCGCGACCAAACTCGGCGAGTCCTTGGCCGCGCAGGTGGTAACTTAAAAACTAAAAAATAAGAAAAAATGAAACGTGCCCAGGTTCGAGATTGGTTGCTTGTTGCTGGCGACAGATATCCGGGCTTGTCTGTACGAACCAGGAATGGGTGAAGGCCGGGTTCAGCGCCGGGTTGAGGCCCGGGGCCGGCCCGGGCAGCCCCATCACCCCGGGCAACCCGCCCCCCCTCTGGTGGTGGTGGAACCCAGACGCCACTGCGTAGTCCATTGCCACTGCCTGATACGGCAACATCACTCAAATTCCCCGACACATCCCAACAAAACCGTTCCTTGTCTATGTTCACGTAAACACTACCAGCTGTTCCGGATTTCAGTCCGATGTCACTTCAGTTATCAAACAAACCCTATTTTGGGTGATCATTTACGGGTAGTCGGGGAAAAGTCACGCACAGCCACCCACTTAATAAATATTCTGGGCATATATCCGTTTTTACGCGGACGTGACCCGCGCGCTACTGCCCGCTCTTCACGTACGGAGACCGATTATCGAAAACAGTTGCATGCGTCCCCCTCCTGCGGCCGCGGACGTGCAACTGAAACGAAGCACGCGCCAAACGCGACTCTATCACACAACCTAGACACCCCGAGGCAACCTCGGCTCGCGGAGAGGGACGCCGCTACCCCGTCGTTAAGGACGGCGGCATCGATCGGCCGTCATCGCGAAGTTAAAAGGCTGCGTCGTTACACGGGCCGTAATAGGCGGTTACGTGATTGGGCGTGGCCTCAGCTATTAAGTTGAATAGTCGCGTTGTGATTGGTTGAAATTGGTAGTAGTCGTCTACGTGATATGTTCAGGAATACGTTTATAGCTAGCTCATAGAATATAATAAGTGAGTTGTAGTTTGGATGCGCGCCAGTCGGACCGGCGTGTTGTGGTTTCCATTCCCGTTTGTGTAATGGTTTTTAATTATTAGTTTAGGGCCGTTAATGGGTTAGTTGCGTGTTGTACGGATGCGTTGGGTGAATGAACGGGGGCGTGGCCAGCTGATCTATTGATTGACAGGCAGTCTGCAGAAGCGATGCAAAAACTAAAGCCTACTAGACGAGTAGGAGCGCTATAATTGTACCTTACCAGTTTATTTATAGGTACTTGCCACCTTGTTGCCATATTACGTTTTTGTGCGGTTTTACACCAATCGCCTGAATAACATGTCCTGGCTCTACATATTTGCGCTACATCAGTATTCATTGGTTCAAATGTTAGGTACTTCCTCGCACATACCTAAATTACCTACCTGTCAACATTGGGTGCTTAATTAAAATTTGTAATCATAGTGTAAAAAGCTGTATATTATTATTAATATTATTGCATAAATACAAAGGTACTTACCTACTTATCGCACCTACCCTGTTTTCACAGATATCCATTTAATGTAATCTGATCTCTTAACACTCGTTTGCCAGTTAACCCTCTAATACCTACCTATTAGCATTCCATTAGGAACAACAAAAGATCGTAGCTCTGCCATTAGCTCTACGTGATAATTGTCCTTATCAGTGCTACGAGTGCTACGAATACGTAGCACTTTCAGCGTAGCGCTTTCGTCATTTGCAAATCGTTTCAAATTTTGCTGTAAGGAGTCTTCTATAACAATTTTTTTTAAATAAATATGAATAAGATTCTAAAGTACCTATAGTATTAACTTGACATGTACTTATACATTATATAAACAATAGGAATTCATTGCAGTAGTTTGAACTTTATTCGAAATAATGTAATTTCCTACGGATTTCACAACTTTGCCGATCGGATGATATCTCTTTAGTCTTTGTAGGTACACTAGGTACACATATAGACATCTCTAAATAAAATTTCCTAATTTCTTAGAAACGACTTATCGTTCCTAAGCTACAAGACTAAGGTTGGAGATTTTAGAGCCCATTAGGCGAGAATTTAAAAATAGATATTTTAACAATCATCAAATGGTGCATTCCATGAAAAAGTCCACCGATGTCCCGTACGAACACGGTTTTTCCCAAAATTGTGGTTTTATCGAAGTTCTCTTTCGCGACTAGAGAAGTCAAAAATTGCTCAAAAATATATATAATAACTAACAACTTGGAAGAACACTCAAATTATCGAAATACACAATTACACATGCGTTTCTCCATAGACAGATGCGTTTCTCCCGTGACAGCCCATGGAATGCTCCAAAGTCAAAAATTTCTCCAAAATCCCATCATCAGACCGACTAAGTACCAACGAGATCACAACGGGGTTATACCGGTTGTCCCGATATAAAAAAATATCGGTTCATGATCACGGAGACATTGAGATACCATACATAATTACTAGGGTTAGGAATTATGGTGGCATTAGGTGAACAGAGAACAGTGGAGTCGTTGCTTAAATTGTTTATGATTGATTGAATAATTAATTATTCAAAAATAATACATAAATATATTCTTTTTAACAGGGTTTCGCCCATTTTAAGTATTCAATAATTTTATTGTATTAATATGTGACTACCTATGAAATCAATTTAGATCTTTTTTTTAATAAAGTAGCTTATGATTATTATATAATATTTATGGGCTTCGACCTTGAAAATCAAATAAATAAATTTTCTCATTTATCAACATTTTTATTGAAAATTAATATTTTTCTAGATTCTTTAAAATAAAATTAATGTTATTTATTAAAATTCATTGATAAATCCAGCTAGAACTAAACACTATTTCGTTATTATTTTATAAGTTAATCATTTATTCAAGTAAAAAAAATTTGTAACATCGACTCCACTGCTCTCTGTTCCATAAATGCCACCAAAATCCTAACCCTAATAATTACATACAATAAAATCAAAGAAATCTGTCAAATTGACAACCTCCTGTTATGAAGTCGGTAAAAGGTAAGTTCCCTTTCAGAGACGTACGAGAGGTAAGTCCGCAATCAATATTCAGGTTCAAGTTCGACTACGCCGCGCGCCTGGCAATGGCCGCGCGAGGGTTTAGTTCCAACGTGACTGCCCTTAGCGGACTGACTAGGATCAGCTGTTTGACTATAAATCATCGAATTAGAAAAAAAAAATATCTTGGGACTTCCTATTCAAATCGACATAGTCCCACGGAAAGCTCAATTAAGGCTTGTGATGTGGGTACCAATACCAAGCGACGATAATATAATAGACAGATACGTATAGATACTTAAATACATAGACTAGGGTGGTCCACGTTTGTATGGAAAAAAAAAACAAATATATTTTTTTTAATGGGGCACCCTTTTATTTTGTAACAGCTATTATGTTTGATAAAATATACCAAGTTTCGTAACTTTTTCTCAACCCCAAAGCGCTGCTCAATGCCTTTGAAAAATATAATATTTTATAAATCCCAAAATAAATAAATATTTTATATTTATGATTTTTATGTCAGTAATTGCTTTAAAACTCCAGCTTCGTAAGCAGAGTCACTTCCAATTAGGCTACGGAGGCCGACAAAATCTGTGAAATATTCAATATCCAACTATGTACCTAAACGTCACAGCTCTTAATGTGTGTGGTTTTGCTGGTGTTTGATAAATGATAATAGACAGATCAGTGGAAATAAGAGAATTGACCGATAATTTCGAACAGCCGATCAATTGGTCTGACAGCATGGCTGTCCCTTGTGTACTTGAGTAAGATCAATCAATATTCTCAGGTTCAAGTTGGACTACGCCGCACGCCGGGCAATGGTCGCGCGAGGGTTTTGTTCCAACGTGACTGCCCTTAGCGGACTGACTAGGATCAGTTGTTTGATTATGGACTATCGAATTAGAACTGTATGCTTACCATGAGTAACAGCTGCGTTATTAACGCAAACTTATTTTCTATCCAACCCGCTCGTACTCACGTATTGGTGGGAGAGAGCTGGATACAAATAGATAACTGACTGATAAATGTCGAATAGTACGTAGGTAAGTCATTTACTCTTCTGACAGCATGACTATCCCTTGAGAAAATAGAAAAGGTAAATCCTCAATCAATACTTTGGTGTAAATTCAACCACGATGATGGCCATGCGAGGGTTTTGTTCCCAATGTGACTGCCTTTAGCGGACTGTTTCTAAATCAGCTGTTTGACTATGGTCCATTGAATTAGAGAACAGGGTGCGTAGCCAAGATGCCAAACACTAACGCTAAAAAAACGCTATTGACATCATGGCTATGCATTCAGCAGAACTGGAATATGTCAGGCACGTAAAAGAGACACAATGGATGTCGATTTGCGGAAAAAAGCCAAGAATAACTAAAAACTGTTTTGACAGCATAACTGTCCCTTGAGAGAGTAGGTAGGAAAGGTAAATCCTCAATAAATAGGTACTTTGGCGTAAGTTTGACCACAACAGCCACTCGGTTTTGTTCCTAACGTGTCTGCCCTTAGCGAACTGTCTCTAGTTACATAGATCGGCTGTATCGAGCATAGCATCAAAATAACGGGCGTGGATTGGATACAGAGGTATCATGTTTATTTAAAACTAGCAAAATAATGCTAAAAAGAGTAAAAAGTAAATGGTCCTGATTCCGTGACAATCCTTAACTAAGCCCTCCTTGTAGGTTGGAAGTTCGGAACGGAACATGGATCTTTTTTCTTCCCTGCTAGGAGCCAATATCAGCCAGTAAAGTCGAGTTGAGTTTTTAGGTTAGAAAGCTGTTAACTAGATAAGACAACTAGGGATGAACGGATCATACGAGTAAGTATCATTTACCTATGTAGTCACAATTAATCTCAACATCATCAATCGTGTCTACTACCGCAAACTTCGAAATTCGTCAATTTCGAGGATTCGCCTCTGTCATTCCAACACAGGCTTCATTAGAATGACACAGAAAAATCCTCGAAATTTCCGCATTTCGTAGTTCGCGTTGAGACCGCAGCAACCACAATGTCATCCTACACCACACAACGCCAGACATTATGCAGTTTGTAGTAAGTACATAAATCTCTAACATCTCCACAATTATCTAATTCTAACATGCGCCGGACGTTGCGGCTTCCGCTGCGTCCTGCGTCGGATATGTGTTGACCTATCATTATATCTAGCATCGGGTTAGTGTTGACCCATCATTACGCCAACGTTAGATGTGTACCCATCATTATGGTGAATCATCGGGATGTGGTAACGGATTTTAGCTAAGCAGCTGAATATAGATAGCTTGTTGCGTAGGTTGTCAAGGATTACTTTATATCTGGTAGAGTTGGGCAAAATGTAATCTGATTACGTCAGTAAATTATATGTGTAAGGTGGAAGTACCAGTGCGGAACATGTGAACAGAGAATAGTTATTTAAAGCATGATATCTTATGCATATATAAACCTACATAAAGTATTGTCATGTGTTTTGGGAAGAGTTTGTAAGTTTTGTTAAATAGTATTTATTTTATATGGTGATAATATCAAAATTTCTCAAAAATGCAAATTTTCTTAAGCAACTCCATTGTAGAAGTAAGTGTCAGGTGCTTTTGCTGGCAGTCCCAATAGATGGAACTTCAGTACAAGTTTCAATGTCACATTTTGTTACCTTGAAAATATTAACACTCAGGCCTAATAAATGTCAGCATGTCTTAAAATTATGCAAATCATTTAGATATAAGCTGATTATTTCAAAGTTGGGATATGAAGCATTAAAGGCACATACATTCAACATCGTTTAAATGTCCTAATAGTTGATTTTATTTTATCGATGGCAACTCAAGCTATGATGACGATGTATTGGTACATCGTCGGGTACTACTACTTCTACCTTATCTGTACTTCGTAGTTTAGATTATTTTGTAAGCATTCAAAAGTAATCGGAAAAAATAATCGGAATTATTTTTGCCCAACTCTGATATCTGGAAGTAGTTTAATTCAAACTTAGAAAGTTATACAAGGTTCTCGGTCAATTAATTTAGTATTAGAAAGGGCGGTGCTGTAATTTGTTTTTTATGTATGTACATCCATTAGTATAAAAAAATTAACTGCTAATGTGAATTCGTGACCAATATTTTTTACTGTATTACCTCTGAAAATGTAACAAAAGTTGAACAAATAAATAGACAGACATACAAAAAACTTTGTTTTTACACGACCAAATTGTCCACTAAAAGCACCCAATATAAAGAAAACGTTCAATGAACTCTCACACGATTGGTACATTTCGAAAATTGAATGTCAAGTTCGTGAACAGGTTCAAGCACCTGTCGCATTGGTTTAAACATAAAAAAATAAAATCACGAATTTAACCAATAAGAAGGCGGTTTGGACACTGCCTTGTAAATGCGATCGGCGCATATGCATGGTGTGACAAGAAGCGGTTGTAATCGTGCTGAATAGTCTAAATAATAAAAATATACACCTGTGGGTAGAAATGTAGGTAAGTCGTTATTATAGAATAATGACATATTATATAATGTATAATTGCCTATTCATTTTGATCTGAGAAAGTAAGTTCCCAAAATCTATCCAGAAACTTTACTTGCAGATACAAACAGTCGTATTTTTCAGTCATCGTGTGAAAAAGAAAATGATGATAATTGATAAGATAAAACTAGTCAAAACAGTATTTATTACAGCAAAAACTAAATTCTAGTATTTCAGATATTTGTATGGCATAATACCCGCTTATTCCTTACATATCGCTACCTCTACCTCTCCCGCCTCCGCCGCCACCAACGCGCCTCCCTGCGTTACTCCGCGTCCGTATTTCGTGACCGTGTCCATCTAAACGGTCAGTTCATTGATTATGTTCAGATTCCGCCTTTACGGTACACCTACTGGACCAAAATAACTATTTCGACACTGGAAAAAATGTTTTTCTGGGAATCTGAGCAGGCTTTTTTCAGTTGGAGAAAATAGGCGTTTTCTTTTCGACGGTTCATTGGTCACTAATTTGCTATTGTCTCTGACGTGCCATTGCTTGAATTCCTTGTCGCCAGCACTGACGAATTTTTGTCAATAATAATACTATGCTTAGGTATCATGATAGCTTCATCCCAAAATAATACTTAGTACAAATCTGAGTTGTGCTAATCAAAGTGCTAATAATTCAAATTACAATACATTTATAAATATTAATATTTTTTGTATTTTAGTCCCTAAAAAAAGGTAGCGTGCCTAAAGTTCCTATGCCTATTTCAGACTTGGGAAATAGAAAGAGTAAAAGTAAGAGTACAAATATATGTATATTCGTAGCAGAATATGTAGTATCTACGTAGAACACGGCCAAAACATACCATTGTTTTTGTATAGCTGCTGCTTTCGCCTCAAATCCAACTACCTACCTAGAATATCATTTACCTACTTGTTGATTTTCCTTTTTTGCTAGATATTTTTAAATAAAAATGAAGCCGTTTTAAAGAATAATTGAATCTCAACTCAATTTGGCAGCGTGTAAAATTGCCTACTCAATTGAAGTCTGGGTGATCTTAATACTAAATCGTTTTTCCAAATAATAGTAGGTAATTGATTCGAGTTGAATTAGTTTTGTGGAATTCTTTTTCGTTTTACATCAGAGATGAAAGTATACTTTTTCGAAAACAAACACAGTAGGTATGTGCTAATTTTAACTGGAAAAACGGGATCGTACTAATTTACTTGGAAATAGATTTCTGAATTAGGCATTAAGTATGTTAGCGCGAACCTTTTATATCAAAGGTTTGTAATTTCATTTTAAATCTTTTGTTATCAAACAGAAGTTCTTAGAAGTTCTAAGAAGTTATCTGTTTGGGTTATAATGGGGTCAATAATAACTAATTATTCTAGTTTGTCTATCTAAATTGAGCTCAAACTAGTTATTAAATAGTAATCACAGATCGCCGGTTGATTTAATTCTTCTAATTCAAACGTAGTTTAATAAGCGGGTATTTAATAAACAGTTCGAGGGCTTTAATACCTATTCAAGCCCTCACTTTTGATTTGGCTTGATGATAAATATCTACACTTGCTAAACCAATGTAATATTACTGTACACAACAATTCACTTCTCTAATGTAGTCAGTTACTTAGTTGTTTCTACTGAAGCACTTCGATCTATCAAATAATTGACAATGATATTAAAAAAGTATGATAACTATACAAACTGAATATTTCCACGATGTTTCCTTATAAATTCGTTGAACGGTGTGATAATGGATTTTCATACAATATTAAAAGATGTTTACCTATTTCATGAAGCAAGCGCAATCTCATTCTGTCACCACTCTCCACTTAATGAATTACCTATACATTTAATTATGTGTAATTGATTTGTCGTAGAAGAGTTATGAATGGGACTGTACAAGTGTACATACCTAATTAGGCATTAAAACAATCGTATTATTATTAGCTTATTATGAAACTCGCCTTTAACTCGTTTTATAAAACATCACTTTTGTAACGAAGCATCTCATAATGCAATGCAGCAGTCATATTACTTGGCTTGTCCTTAAATCATCAAGTAATTGTATCTTTGACTGTGAAATAACGATCAGTAAATAGCTATATAATTTTATACAATTAGGTAAAGCATAGCAGTGGTTTAGAAGCTACTAAAACCACATTTAACCTCTTTCAACCCAAAACGCTTAATACCACCTCAAGCACCATATCACCTAAGCTCAATCTTCGATCCGCCCGATGCTGGCTGGTGAATTTTAATCAGCCCGATCGATGCCCCACATCTGAGGGGTCGGCCTTCGGGTCACTTATGCGCTCCGCACGTATTAATGAACTATTTTTTTTAATAGTGCGGACGTGCTAAAGGTTTTCCGATATTGACGTCAGGGGATTGGAGATTGCAATGTCGCGCCATGTTGTTTCTTACCTGTCTGCCGCCGTTTTAAGCGTTTTCAGAGGGAATGGTATTTATTTCGGATGTTGAAGGTTTTGGGGTTTGTAAATACCGGTACTTGGGATTTCTTGTGAGCAGAAATTCATTGATTTGTATATAAATTATCTATATCATTATACAAATTTACATGTATAAATATCATTTAAGCTTCCGTCTTTTGACCCAACTAGGAGAGAAGAAGAGTTTAAAAAAATTCTCACAGTTTAGTCTATATTTCTAACTGCCGTAGAAAGTGATTAGAAATTGAGTATAAAATAAAATTAAACAGTTTTTTTTACCTATCCTAGTATATAGTGCAATAATAATAATGAAAAGAGCTTGTGATACTCAGCACAAATATAATATTCATATTTTCATAAGGTCCTTGCATAAAAAAAACTTGCGTATTTCTGTTCACTCGTGCCCATTAGTTATTGGTTATTCTGACGTATTACCTGCTACGGGTTAAGACCGATGGATAAAAATACTCGTCGTTATAAATTCGTATTGTAAGAATGAGTTTTTTTACTTATACGTACGTATACGTTATAGACAAGATAGTGTGCACGTGTGCAATATGTAGATGGACAGTTTTTCTCGCTCATTGCACAGTTATGCAAAATTCCCACGTTGCTAATTAACACTTTTACACCTGATCGGGTCTCACATGGCTGATTGGCCTATTAGCAGATAATTAACATTCATTCATGATAATTAAGGTTAACAGTGATTTTTTCCTCCACTTAGGGCACTTGAGTTCAGGTTCGAGCTTCCGGATGGGTATGGGATAATAGCATCCTTGTAAAAATAATCATAAA
>JALPQI010024223.1:0-17874 GCA_025490895.1 Thaumatotibia leucotreta | reverse complement strand
GTCGTATAAACTTTTCTGGATATCGCCTAGTTTCAGAGTTATTACCAATTAAAAAATAAAACATATTTTCTAATTGTAACTCGGTACAAAAGGTCTTTTTAACGGCGTTGGTGTCATTATGGAAAATAGTCTCACTAACCTCATTAATAGATGTCGAAAAGTGAGAAATAAAACCTTTTAAAAATGAGGTTTTTGTAAGAAAAAACCTTAACACTCATTGTAAGTGCTAGTTTCATGAATAACTTTTGCTTTTGATGTTAAAATACATTCAAAAATTAAATAACAGTTGAAAAAAAAATAAAAAAAAATATTTTTTTTTCGCCAAAAATGACAAAAGTCATATAATATTTTTTGTTTGTTTTTACATCAAAAATGCGTGGTTAAAATCTTTCGGGTTATTAGAGATCACGGTGTATAACATGGAAGTCTTGTTCAATTGTACAGTCAAGTGCAAAAATAAGTATCGAAAGAATCCGTTCATAAATATGTTACGACGTTCTTATTACACAGAATTAGAGTGCACTGGGGACATATTTTTGAACGTTTTTGTATACCCCTTATTTTGTCTTCGACTGTACCAAGATGGGCAGAACATAGCGCTTTTCTTAACACCGCGCATATTTCGGCGCAACATCTTTGACATTAATGTTTATAGAATAAAGCCAATCAAAACTTTGACGGACCAATCAGAACTATTTTTAAATGGCGTTTAAGATTTTATAGGTTGATACTTATTTAAATTCATTCCCGTGATGCATTGAAGAGGGGGTGACACTAAACTTGTCAACTAAAATTCTGGCCCGTTTTTGAAAGGCAATTTAGTATGACGTGCGGCTTCCATGTTTTATTTGTTCGTAGGTCAGCACCCAATTATATTACAAGTATACTGTGTATTGATACTGGCAAGCTACCTATTTATTTGAAATAGATTTTATTTCATTGAATGGAAATCTTGTTAGTGCATCGGTGGGCGCTAGTTCTAACTATTTTAGTGACAAACGAGGTCCAGGAAAAGTCTCATGCAACATAATAATCGCTTTTTAGGGTTCCGTACGTCAAAAGGAAAAAAAACTAATATCTTATTGTCCATTGGACCGTCCATCCGTCTTGTCTATAAATACTATTTATCTCGTGAATGCGTGAACGTATTGCTGAGTTCTTTAAACTATTACCTAAGGTAGGCGGTCTTTTACGAGCATAGAAAAAACGTGAACGTGAAAAAAACTATGCGGCCGTTTATACCCTTAAAAACAGATTCGAATTCATCAGGTACTTCCCGTTGACCTAGAGACAGTTTGCAGACTTGAAACTTTGTTTATAGACTCGTTGATACTAGAAAAGAGAGGTGAATCTGTCATTTTTTGAATATCAACACCCAAGAGAAAAACAGGGGTTGAAAGTTTGTTAAGTTTACAGACTTAAAGAGAAGATAATTTCGTTATAGAATACGAAGTTTCAAATATACAGCCTGAAAGATCTTTAATAGTATACAAGAAAAATTTTGTAATTTGGCGGATTTCGAAATTCATCCCCTAAGGGATGAAAAATGGGTTGTAAATGAGTGTGACGTGTGAATATTTTTTTCAGATTACAGCCTTCAAACTTCGTATATAACAATACTCTTTGATACTATACAAGTAAAGTGTTATGTGTTAAAAAGGGTTTGTAGTAATAATAATTGAAACTTTGTGGGTTGAAGAGAGAGAAAATTTGGAGGTTCATCATCATCAATCCAATACAAGAAAACTTAATTCAGAGTTTTTCAAAATTCGGGCTTTCAAATTTTAATAAGGTTATCGTTTTAAAAATTAAAACCATAAATGGGGTATTAAGAATTTTGTATGAGAAATAAGTATATTTTTAAAGAAACTTAAGTATTTAGCTCATTTTTATTCAATCGGCTTTTTCATGCATCTAACATACCGTAGGATGTTTTGTAAACATCTTGTAACAAACTAAAAGGAAAAACGTTTCGCCTGGTGGTGGCCAAGTCTAATATAATGGCACTACAGTAAGATAGTTGTTTTTTTTTATAAAATATCTTTATAAGATAACATTACGTAATACTCGTATTTTTATTTGGTATCAATAATTAAGGTACATGCACTTTATTACAATATGTTATTGCACCGTTATATTATTATACTGCCGGTACTGATCACAAAACCTGGTGTCACAAATGCAATTATGATTGAAGTGTTGTATAGGTACAGTATATTACCGACTGATCGAACCTTGTCAGAATCAATTAAAAGCTAAAGGAAACCTTACGCCGCGGCCACGACATTGGTCTAAGGCGACCGGCTTAGCGGAATACCATACGTGCGAGAGGGATTACCCACATCGACATCCCGCTCCAACTCATGGATTCGCTCGCCGTTGGTCGCCTTAGACCAATGTCGTGGCCAGGACATAATAATAAATCGAGAAATATGAATAAGAACTATGCTATTTTGTACCCAAGTTAGTCATCACCAGTCTAAATGGTTTACCTTTCAATTTGTTACATACTATATTACTATTATAGTGTTTCACTTAAACTTCAACATAAACGTTACATAAACCAGAGACAATAATTAATAAACAAATTCCTGTCAACCCAACATTAGTAATGACATTGTTGATTACAAGGGTTTCAGACAAAGCCAGAGCCGGTACAATAGAATGAGTAATGATCACGACACCAGGTAAAAAGTAATAAGGGGATTTGATGCAAATGGAACAGTAGCGTCCGCGTCGACTTGCCGCCGCGGCTGACAAATGATGAAATTGAATAATTATCGCGCAATCGACCTTCACGACAGTAGTGAACGGAAGACAGGTAAATAATAAATATTGTCTATTTCCAAACAGAGACCCGCTATTAATATTTTTTGTTACTATATACCTTTTAATAAGATCTCTGACAGTTTTTCTTTAAGTGTATTTACTTTTATTGATCCTATACATACGTACCCACCTACTCACTTGATATAAGTTACTGAAGCCACAGTACACTGAAAAATCTGTATTACGAGAGGCGCCACTAAAATGATAACTTAGTCAAATATAGAATTAATAATTAACGTTGAGTTCAGAATTGATCTTAATCTGATTACCATTATTACCCAATAACTTTATTTAAAGTACATAATCGTCAAAAACGATGCTCGTATATATTCAGCCTCGTATTATAACCAATTTATGCAACTTTGAAGAAATCTTTTGATATAAACTGTTTTGAATTCTATCTTTATCTCTACATATTTATGAGTACCTTTACACATGATGCTTAACGTATAGAGCTTGTCTTCGCGCTATTGATCCAAATCAAATCGGTGAGTACAGTGCTTCTACTTTTTTAGAGTAGCTCGGAATTTTCCGAATTTCAGAAAATAAACGTGTGATCCCATTTTCCATTTCTTAGTTCAAATTCTGATACACGATAAATCTAATAATTGATGGACATGGAAGTATTCATACGTTTACATTCGTAAATACGAATAATGTTGAGCTACATTAGATAATAAAATAGAAGAATCGCAGATTGTTTACAGTTGAATTTAATATGCTTTTCAAATCATTCACGTTTATTTTCAATCCTATTTTTTTAAAGAAAATATGAAGTACAATCATGTATACTACTCCTATGATTGTAATCAATCAAACTTCATGAAATCGTATAAGTTTGACAATTAGAGCGGACAAGTAAGTATTTACTCAGCGTAAATGTGCCAAATATGCGACTTATCCGTTACATTATTTTCACGTCTGTACTTAATCGGTGATCACACCTGAGGTTACCAATTTACAATTAACACAACATTAATTCATACCATGCATTTATACAAGTTCTTAACCTTTGATCATCGAGTAGACAACTTTTATTTTTCTTTAAATTACAGTTCCTTTTACTGGTGGTGCTTAGTTTAGTTCAAACAGGTTAGATTACAATTAATGATTGGGGTGGATCAATAATATAACTATAATGTTAAATTATTTTTACAGATAAAAGCAAATATTACTAAGCGTATATTATTAAAACGTAAAAGACAAAGGGTTTAATTAGAACGGGGTATACGGTAAACGTGGCACACATTAAAAGTTAACGACACCACAAAGCAGTGTCTGTGTCCAAATTGCTTATTTTGACCGGCAAATATTAATTATGCAGGCGGGAAGCGCTAACGCGCTCTGCCCCTGGCCTCTAATGTTTCTGTTTAAAAATATGAATAAAAGCTACTCGTGGCTTTATATGAATTATTAAGAACACCATAGTAATGAAAATAATTTACTGCAAACCAAATCTCTGCCTTTATTTATTATTTGTCATACGTTTTTTATGGTTTATTTAATCAATAACATTTTCGATATAATTACTTATTTCCAATTCCTTAATCTCTGTCAGGGTTACGAGTACGACTAAGTACCTACTTAAATTAAATATTGAAATATTTATTAATTTTAGGTGTAATACCTATATTATAAATATTTGAATATTTAATTTAAGTAGATAGGTACATAGTCGTACTCATAACATTATGTAATATAACGACTAAATTAAAGTTTGTCATTCGGAGATCCCTGTCAATTTAAATATTTATTTATTTTATGTGTAATATTTAAATCCGTTAAAAGGGAATTGTGAATAAAATAATCTCGTATACTCGTACATTTAAGTACTTTGATATACAGTATGCCTGAATATTAAGTTATTGAATCTAATTAATATTATGGATATGAACAAATTTTCTTACGTTTCATTGAAAATAATTTCTTTTTCTCACATCTATCACATTTACGAGTAGCTATCCGATTCCATGTGTAGGTCTAGGTTCTGACCATGTTTTGCGAAAAATAATATCAGTTCGTTAATTAACACGAAGCCTGCAACATCGCTCCAAGCCACTAAATTCTATGTATAGTTGCAATATTCGATTACATAAAAAATTGTTTCATTTAAAATGTTTCACAGTAATTTAACTCTTGATACATACAGTGTGTTATTATGACCCAGGCTTTTATGAAAATTGGTAATAATACGCAATACTGGCAATTGTTTTCCAGTATTAAGAGTTGACAAATATTTAAATTAACTGTACATTTTTTTTCCTATGAACTGTAAATGTAACGCGTGTCCTGCTTAGTTGACATTGCCAAGTGCTAATTAATGATTCATTTTGAAGTATGATTTGAAGAATGCGTGGTACGATTTAATGTTGTGTTAAGCGTCTCATCGAACTTTTCTTAGAAAATTAATTTCGTTTAAAATTATAAGTTTTAATTAAATAATGCTCACGATTTGGCTAAAAACCGGCATCTCAATCTTCTGCTTCAATAAAAGCCTACATTATTCTAACACACTGTATAGTTGCAGGTAAGATGAGCTCCAAAAATATAACTTTCGATCCTTCTGCCTCGGAAATGCGATCCAAAATGTAAACAATATTTTTGAGTACAGATGGTGCCTTTTTCCAAAACTTCGGAGGGCCATCTGCATAAAAACGTCGTACGAGACACGTGCAAAAACAAAATTCGTAACTCGTGTCGATTTAAAACATTCCCTATTGGTCGTGTTTTAAAACATCGCCACTCGTTTCGAATTTCATGTTTTTCGCACTTGTGTCGTAATGTACTATTTTAATCAAATAATGCTCACGGTTTGGCTAAAAATCTGCATCTCAATCTTCAGCTTCAACAAAAACCTGCATTATTCTAACACACTGTATTGTTGTAGGTAAGATCAGCTACAAAAATATTTAAACTCTTTCGATCTTTCTGCCTCGAAAATGCGATTCAAAATGTAAACATATTTGACGTGACCGTAGGACCGCACCAAAATTTTATTTATGAGAGTTCCTTAATATTAGGCAAATAAATGTATTGAATAATACTTTCCATTGCATTTTATGGAAACGCTCAAATTTATTTTGTTGTTATAATAAGTGTAATTGTGATGTGCTCTGAAGTACATTGTAACAACTATATAATTATATAAATTCGAGCATTGTTGTCGTCTCAAATCCAAACAACAAATAGAACAATAAGATTTCACATTAACACAGTACTTTCATCGGTCTATTAATTTAGGCTATTACATTAAGGTACTGTGGTTTATATTAAGATTAGTCGAATCCTACGTGCCTAGTTAATTCTCTCACTTCATCTTAATAAGTAAGAGCGGCAATTTTTACTCCGTCTGGCTTGTACGGCCGCTCTCAGGAATTCACCAAACAAGAAACTGCAATTTCCCGTGACTAATTCATGGCGGTTATTAATCTTGTTCTTTGTGTCCTATTTTTTGTCCAGTAAAAACTTGGCAAGTACCTACTTGTTTTAGCTGAAAAAATATACGTTCGTTCTGCGATTACATTACTTGATTAAGTATGTAATGTATTGAATGACATTTATTTATAAACTGTAGCGTTAAGTGTTAATGCTATAGGTGGTTACTTATTTTGTAAGATTAAAAATAACTTTATAGCTATTTACTTGTTTTCGTGTATTTTGCGTTTTTACATTTTAAGCTGCAGTAATATTTACTAAGAATTTTTTGTGATACTTTTGAAACTAGGAAATGCCATGTAGGTACCTATACAACACCTACATGTGCTAATGTGTAGGTACGTACGATTTCCAGTTCGTCTTGCACACGAGGATGTCTCGTCACATCCACATTAATGTTAGGAGTAGCGAATGTGGCGCTATCTACCACAGATAGCAAGGCTGGTAAGGTTGTGGTATGTAGAAAATTACTTGTCAATGTTTGGCATTTCGGGAATACCCCGTGGCGGCCTGTGGCACATTAAAAGCACTAAAACTCTGTTGACTAGGGGTCACCTACACATCCGGATGCTTGATAGATTAAATAACTGAAACTGCAACAAGTTTATTTTTTAATGATAGACGTTCTAATTAAGCTTCTTAACTGCTTGAGATGTCTATCACCATTAAATAACAAAAAGTCGATCCTCGTCTTGCTTAATTAATTAAACAGGCAGAATTAATATTTAGATTTAATCTGACAGACGACGGCAGGTATTAATTTTCGTAAAAATCTTATTACAGTGTGTACGAGAAAGATGAGGGTGAAAGCTACTTTTTTACAGATTACCTAGGTACACAAAAACCTACTTAATATCAGTTTAAATAAAACCAGAAATAGCAATTTTCCAGGACGCACTTAACGAGTTTATTTGTGCTTCGAGCAGCCAAGTGTATAAGAAATCAGTATTGCTAGAGATTGTTGACATAAATCATTTTTCACTTCAATTTAAACGACACAAGGAGCTGTTGTTCCAGCGGTGCGCGTCGCGGGTATTTCAGACGCCCTCTGGGTTCCGTCCATATTATTTCAATATACTTGAGCTCATATTGTTGCGCAAGACTTGACTGAAATTTTTATGTTACCTCATTTAATTTTATACATTATATGTCGTGTATCTAGTAATAGGTAGTACCTAGTTAAGTAGTAGTAAACACTTTATTTCACAAATCATAAAAATAATATACAGCGAAGTTGTACAAAGGCGAACTTAACCCTTTAAGGCAGGGTGGAGGAGGGTTATCTTTATGTCGTTTGATATATATAACCCTATTACCTGGTAATTTTGATTTTATTGGCGAGGCGGGTCGATGAAGTAATTGTGCGATTACCTTCGTACTTTATATCTTCAAACTTTATATCTAAGGTCAATGCGGGTATGTCCGTCTATCAGGAAAGTCCGTTTACCAACTGATTTCCACCCCTAATTCAACAATATAAAACGCATAATATGATGACGGAATTTCCTTACAAGTAAAATATACCGGACTTACCCACACTGACCTTACTGTTTAATTTCATTGTCCAAATAATTTAAATTTATTTGCGGCAAGGTAGGAGATTTCGTTAACACCTGTTAATAAATTAATTGGTAACAAAATCAATTGCACTTAATATTTAATTTGGCTACAGAACCATGTCTTCACTACAAACCCCATTCTCGATACAATTTCGTTGCGCAGTTTATCAAGTCGAACATTTAAATGACCGAATTCGGCTTCTACAAACAACTCGTTTGGTTGATCGAGTATCGCCGGATTGTTCCAGTATTTTGTTCCACGAACCAATAAATCTGTCGTCTAACTTCTTCTTAAAGCATATCTAGTGTTGTGCAGTCTAGTTTCACAGACGCTTTCGAAAACCAATTTCTGTTAACTGCATTAAATGTTGTTGCCAAATGCTATTTTGTGTGGTTGGGGGTTCAATATCTTTTATGGAGTGCAATTTTAGTTGTATGTATGGAATGCCAAGTTTGGAATTGAACACGAGGATTCATATTTGTTTTATAATCTTTTGTTATTCAGATTTTACGAGTATTCTCGGAATGAATGTTAAAACTATGGCATAAAGCAATTTTGATGTCATATTACGAAGTAGGCATATTTTTTAACAAATTCCATTTTTTTATAGTATACATCTATTAACTATAATAACTCGCACTAATTATTCTAAGTATACCTAAACCTAAGCAAAATGTAAGCAGTCCTATAAAAGCTTACTAGTGAATTTGGGTCAGTTTTCCATCAGTTGGATCAAAATGTAGTAAAAACACCCTATTAACCTTGTATCAAATAATGTTCACCGTACGGCGATCTTAGTTCATGGATAATAAAATTCAATTTTAGTGGAAGTATTTACGCGTCCCCGCTGAGCCCCGCGCACAGATATTTATGGAGGTCTGTAGCAGCCTTTCCAAATTGAAATACATTAATATTTTACCATAAATGCGACACTTTCATGCGGCACATAACGTTATCGTAATTGGATTCTTCCCTAAGAACTGACAATGTTACCCTGGAGACAATTTTTAAAACATGACTTTATTATACTTGTCAGGAATAGTAATAGTTAATATTTTTTCTTTAATAAAATAGCAGCAATGTTTTAAAAGTTTTAAAGAAAATGTTTTATTCAGTTATATAAGTTGTTCAAATTGATAAGATTCTATTTATTCTTCAAATGGTTTGATTAAATGATATGAAAGTAATTTTTATTAGCAGTTCCTACGTTAACGTTGTACCTACATCTAAATATTTTCTATTTTCACAATATTACAACTAAATATATAACATTTCTAAATTGGGCGTAAATTGAGAATAAGAGGTAAAATTCCGAATACATTTTAATATAATACCTATATTTCCGCGAAATTTTCGTAGCCGATAAAAGTCTGTCGTTCGAGTCAAGTCGGTTGAGATATTTCGCTGAGATCTGCGCATAAAAATTCTTTTGTGCTTCGCCGCAGACATGATACTGCTTCGTTTAGAATGCGAACAGGCAGAATACCTACGGGCACTCACTGGAAGTCGATATTACCTCAATAAAAACCAGACTTCTCACCAAATATTCCTTGCTATGTACCTACCTATCTAGAATGAGTAAAGAAATGTAAATGAAATATAACTCCAAAGCATTCCAAAGTGAGATTTCATGGTACCAATGTTTGAAATATAAGTAGGTATGTATGTAAGTAATTTAGGGGATTTTTCTACTCCTGCTACTTATATATAATGTCTGACAGCGACCTCATTTGGGGTACGTATCTTCAATTTAAACTCTTCCATTCAAAATCCAACGTAATAAATTTGAAAGAGAGTCTCAAACACGAGCAGCAATATATTTAATGAAGTTCCAAATCTAATGCCGTTTTCCTTGTTCTTGATTCCGAGCAATTAATGACGTGTCTACTGTCTGCATTTCTTAAATGAAGTTCCCACTTAGATTGTTACAGTATCTCTACTGGCAGTGTTGTCTTTATTCAATTTCCGTTACATTTTATGAATTTAATGAGGACTGTATAATTGGTAGAAGATATCAGATACTATAAATTTATTATATCACTTGAGGGCGCTTAAATTGGCTAGTGAGATGGATGATTTGTTAAAGTCTGAATTATGTAAGGTACATGTAATTAACTCGTCATTTTGAGTGCCTATCTTTATTATAATATATACCTACTACCTATTCATTATTATAATATATATCTACTTCTCAGACAATTCAGTTATTATAATTTTCACTTACGTAATATTATGTTTTTTTTAATTATTAAATTACAAATCCGTAGCAGTATTTTACGTAGGTATTACTATACCTGCCTATTTTTCAAAATATACGTTAACAGCGTATTTTTTGACTAAGGTAATTATTTATGTCGTTTCCAATTAAATAGGCCATATCGCTTACTAATGATCTCTGCCTAAACATCCTTACTGTAAGCAACAATGTCATGCGATTTTTAAATAATATACTTATGACTATGACTAAAATAACGTAAGTGGATATGAAACTATTTTATCCCTGTTTATTGAATATTTTCTTACGATAGATAACGTTAGTACTTATGTACCTGCTTGAGAACACAGCGCAATTAATTATTCCAGCAACGATTAGAGATCCTATTGTACACAAAATCAGGAAAAACTCCGGCCAGCTGTCATTAAATTACAATTAGCGGGTCGGTGAGGGCAGTACTTTCGCCATTCCACCCCTGAATAATTCCGCCTGAAATTGTCACATTTTATCGTTGCCTTAATAAAGTTTTAGAATGTTTTGTATTTTTGTTGCGGTATTCTCAAAAGGGTAGGCAAGGAGAATTTTTCATTAATTACATATCTGGGTGCTCAAAATGTTCTTAGGGGCAAAGTTGAAATGTATGACATGCCAATCATACCAATTCCAAACCGCAAACGACAAGACACAAAAAATTCTCCCTAACACACAGCTATATAGAAATATATTCTCGATATTATATCTATTAGTCGGGTCAAAATTTTTTTCGTTGTCATATTTCATACCACTCTGTCACGCTTTTGGTTGCTGTTTCTACTGAGTATATAAAAATATCCGGTGCACTTGTATTTTCACTTCACATTTTAATCCATACATCAGAAATTGAAAACAAAACATAATCTCATACAAAAATCGCCACTGCGTCACGTTTTTTAGGGACACAAAATAAGACAACGAAATGAATTTTGACCCAGTCTCTACAGTAGCCATGCCTACCATAAGTTGTCAATTAACAGATACGTTAGGTTTAGCTCGAGACGCAAAACAATCTATCGCGCTCGCACTTGACTGTAGTCGTACCATGAACTGCCGCTGCGTTATTAACGCTGACTTACTTTTTATCTTTCCCGCTCGTACTAGCGGGTTGGTGCGAGCGAATTGGATAGATAGTAAGACCGTGTTAATAACGTGAGGACAGCTGGATGCTGATGCTAATATCGTAGTTTTCACTCTCTGTCACTCTTTCATATTAGTGCGACAAAGACAGTTAGCTGCCTTTCGTTTACGATTGACGATTAAGCGTTAGCGATTGGCAACTTGGCTAAGCACCCTGATATGTTAAATTCACTGATTTATTGGAGCGAGCGCGATAGAGATAGATATTTTTTCATGATTATTGTACATGAATAGCGTAACGTATGTAGCGTTTCTACATTTTATTTCTTTATTGTATATTAAGTACATTGTGCATCTAGGTAGGAAAGTACGGTATTACTAACGAGAGTGTTAATGACTCGAGTTAGTACCTATGCCTCTTACCGACCGTGATGCATACAATGCTTTTCATTACACTTGCGGACAAAAAAAAAGTTATAAGACAAAATATATGTTTTACTCCCGCGATGTATGCAAGCAATGGCGCGCTTAGACTGCAAGTGAGATGAAAATTTATTTATCGTAGGCCCATATAATAATGGTTGACCGCCTAAATATGGCTTGTGTTTTCCTGCATTTGCAGATGTCATGCTAGACTTATATTCAGAATAATACTCAAGTTGGAACCTCGTGATTTTTTTTTATGATGACGAAGGTAGACAACTGAGCTCTCAGCCCACCTGATAGAAAGCAGGAACTGAGGCCCATGGACATAGCGATCAGAAAATCGCTTATGTGTTGCCTATCCTGAAGACTTAGATGGATTGAATTAAGATAGGACGATATTTTTTAAGAATAACACTGTATTAAAATTACTTAATGTAACGGTATTAAGTAAACTCTTACAGTCCCTTTCGCATGACTTGCCGAGACTGGCATGAAAACAAATTAAACTTTGCCATCTCTGTCTTGTGAAATAAGATGTAGTCTTCACTTATGTATCAACTATTTAATGAAAATATAAATATTACAAATCTATCTGCGTCTATGATTTGAAGTAGCACCACAGTGGCTACTTCGTGTATACTCGTGACTGTTATCTACTACTTTGTATGTAATATCAGAATGAGACCAACCACCGCAGAACCAAAATAAACGATATACTTACATACCCCTCTGAATCGCGAAACTTAAGAGGCATTGGGTGGGGCACATAAAACCGAGGGCCGTTGGGGCGGAAAGGTTCTCGAGTGGTGACTACGTACAACCATCTGGACTGGTGAACTGGTAAAGGTCGCAAGAGTCCAATGGATGCGGGTGGCGCAGGACCGGTTACTGTGACAATTTTTGGGTGTCCAGCAGTAGTCTTCTTTCGGCTGATAATAATGATGGTACATATTAGGTGTGATTTAACAGTAGTATGTAATCCAATTAATTGTGAAGGTTAATTTATAATAATATATTCCCATTCCAAGAAATATATTATATATAAATAAAATTGTCTTCAGATATATGAGAATGAACTATTTTAATATAAGAACTCGAATTGGTTGTCATCGTTTCTTGGCATTTCTGAGAGCGTAAACGGACATCTCATTCATCTGGCCACGTTTGTTTTGGAAGTGGCTGCATCTTTTGGTACCATTTTCGGTCGTCAGATACAGCACCCGTTTCTCTATAAGACAACCAAAACCAACCTCAAATCATTCAGCCACTTCCAAAAAAACGTGACCAGATGAATGAGACATCCGTTTACGCTCTGAGAAATGCCCTTCTATGGCCATCGTATCAACTAAGAAATATTCAGTGTTAGTCATGTTAAGATATACCTACATGGCTTCATGCAAATTAACCATACTCTCCTTATTTTCCTGGTATAATAAATATTCCCATACGGGAGGATAACTTTATTGAGGACGACCTTTTGAAGCCCCTGGATTTATGATTATTAAAAACATTACACAAACAATTAAACGACGGTTTCACACAGTACCTACCTGTATGTTGATCAGCAATATTACCGGAATTTTTTTTTTATAGAGAATAACAGGTGACCTAAAATTATATCGCGAGCAACTATCTAGGTATCTACACTAAACTTGATACGGTATGCATTTTGCTGTGCTATAATTACGATAAATAATCCCTGTCGCTTCATTATCAGATGAAACGCACTGCCAGTGCCAATTAATAAAGCCACTCATACAATTTCTGAGGCCACGAATACCTGTTTAATTTGTACATTGATATGACTGGCATAGTATATATCTATGTATAATGGTGCTCCAATATTAGGTGTTATCTACAAAATTGTATATATTATTTTATAAAATCTAATTTATACAATTTTACTTAATTCTGTAGCTAGACATAATATATGGAGATAAAAAAATGTAATAAAAACCCTATAAATGAAATCAAAACTAAATAGTAAATATACCTAGTACATTGTGCATCTAGGGAGGTAAGTATGGTATTGCGAACGAAAGTGCCGTAGGCGGAGTTTTAAGACAATATATATAATGGCGCGCTTAGAAAGCATGTGTGATGAAAAGCATATTATAACCTTCTTAAATGTAATGTTATAAGTCATAATAATGTAACAACGACAAGGGCATTCAATACTTAAGTATCAAAACAGGAAATTAATGAAAAAATAAAATATCATGTAACAAGTTTAAACATAAAAATATCTACCTAGTCATACAGTAGGTAAGTTTATTCAAGGTTTGCGTTGTTGATTATTGATTGATTGTATGTAGCATTTCGTAACTCCAATATGGGAGCAATGTTAATCAAATTATTATTATCTATCAGATAAATATTAGGTATTATACGATAAAATAGCTTAATTTCATGTTAGCTGTCCTTTTCTTTCATATGCCCAGGGTGCTTAACCAAGTTGCCAATCGCTAGCGCTTAATCGTCAATCGCAAGCGAAAGGCAGCTAACTGTCTTTGTCGCACTAATAGGAAAGAGTGATAGAGAGGGAAAACTACGATACGCTACTAAGCGCTAGCGATTAGCAACTTGGCTAAGCATCCTGGACAGTGATCATTTTATCTGACGGAAATACTAATACGAGGATTGTGAAACAGGCCATAAGAGAAATGCATTTTAGACGTAAAACTCAAAGCTTTAATAAAACCTTATCTCATTCTTAGCGCTGGTACTGTACGTCATGTTTGGCGCGAAACGCCATTAAATCACATTTAGAAGTAATGCGGGCGGGTGCGTGCGCGGCCAGGCTTAGCGGGAACGGGCAGCCCAAAGGGCTTTGCAGGTCTTAAAGGCTTGTCTCTTATTACTTATATTTCACGCCCAATCGCCAGCGGCAATATAAAGTATCCGGGCCTTAGGTAATAAAAATTAAGCACACGGAACTGTTTTGGTGAGACTGAAACCGAAATTTTATAGACGTAACCTAGATTCCTTCTATTATTTTGTATTTATTTTACCTAATATTGAGAATAATTTCGCATACCTAGTCTTTTATTTCGTCTCTTTTTAGTCTTGTGTAGAGTCAAAAAGATTTATATAAACATGCTCAAAAATATGTCCCAGCAGTGCAGTTTAATTCTGTGCTGCAACCATTATAAATAACATGGACGTCTAACGGCAGCTCAAAAATGCCCCCAAAACCAATTGTTCAATTGTGCCAATATGGGCAGGAAGTAGAGCTTTTCTTAATACCGCGCATATTTCGGCGCAACATCTTTGACAAATGTTTGTATAATGTAGCCAATCAAAACTTTGATGGGCCAATCACAACTATTTTTAAATAGCGGTTTAAGTTTTTATAGATGAGATGACATTGAAATTCACTGCCGTGATGCATTGAAGAGGGGGTGACACTTGTCAACTAAAATTCAGAAACATTTTTAAAGACAATTTAGTATGGCGTGCGGCTTGATGTTTTATTTGTTCGTAGATTCTGTGTAATACGCACTTGACTGTACTATTGAACATCTTGTAAAGTAAAGAGAAAATAATGAAACGTGGTATCACTCGATTATATGCAATCTTTTTATTCCATTTGGGCGTTCGAGTATTCCTATCTGATGGAAGTCGAGATATAAAACAAACATTTACGTTACTCATACTAAAAACTAACTTTGAATAGAAGCGGGCTCTGAAAACTCGCCAGAGATCAAATAATAACAAATTATTCTGGACTGCGGAAATTTAAACTTCTAAAATTATTCAGAAACCCTTTTGTTTACAAACCATGCTTGAGATATTAATTAGGCAATCAGTATTAATTACTACCAGTACGAAGTTAAGAATGAGCTGTTCAAACAAATAAGGGTTTGCGATGAGGTATTGAGTTACCTACAGTTTGTACCTATTGTTATGAAACAATAGGCTTTGCATTGTCTGAAATGTGTTTTGTGCAAAATGGTGAACATGCCGGAACAGAGCCGGTGAGCATACACAGTGTTGATGTAAATAAATTACTGTGCCGGTATGCTGCTCGGCGGCAGTTTACGTCAAATGCCATATACCTGTTCTAGACGAAACCAGCCTGCAGTGAATGTTATAAACGACTTGATTTATCTTGAATGATATCGTTGAAGACTAATCGTATGGCATGCATGATAATAATGTGATATGTGTCATTTCCACACTTAGTTCACTAGAAAGTGACAGGCGTCTTACCAACCTCTGACCTTACCAACGCTTTTACAAACGTATGATGCCGTAAAAATAATCAGCTATTATAACTGTCTGAAATTCCATTTCGGGATAGATCTCATCAGAGATACTTATTCGTGTCTTCAACATAGTGTTTCTATCAAAGTTTTTATATTAGGGCACATGTCAAAGCAACTCTTGCAAGTTTCATAACGTCATATTACGTGGTACAGTAACTCATAACTCTAACAACTTCTACTTTCTTAGATTATATTGCAAACCCAAAGCGGGGTCGTGCGCAATATCGCTCTTCTAACGAGATACGCAGAGCATCCTTGTTACAAAAGGATTAAAAGTTTTTCTCGATATTTTTTCTACTTCTTAATCATAAACATGAAAATAAATTATTATTGCTCGGGGTTATTGCCGTAATTGCCACGTTAGGCGGGTTGATGATCGCAGTCATATGAGTCACACCATATTTACAGGATACTATACTGCCCATCCGCCGGTTGTCCTGGACGCAGTTTAAAAACATGCCAGCCCAAGTTAATGCTCTTTACCTATTATTTAAAATTTCTTACATCGCAAGCTTTTATTTATTTCATTTATTTTATTTTATTTTGGAGTTATGTGTTACTGTCCTATAACACATATATTTATAAAAAAACATATTATAATTATAGTCATGCTCCCTTTTGAATAAGTATTCTTGTACCTAATTAATTCCTGTTGATTTACGATTAATAAATCTAGCTTCGATAATATTTTCCGTTGGTAAATATTAATATATAGAAGAAGATTGAATAAGTTAAGGTAGAATTACGTAGTTTATCAATACTGTATAAAATAATAATATAACAGAATATTACTTTACTTTGAATATATTAGATATAGGTATATAATGATAAGAAAATTATAAATAATTATGAGATACCAGCGCCACGTAAAAAAAAAGCACCAGCCGCAAACGCTGTGCACGCCTACCTCCTGCCTACATCTGTCCTACCCAAAGGACATAAGCCTCAATAAATTTTTAATCTCTATGTGAATTAGACACATTTCCTATTTGATTTGGCAAATTTTGACGTAATGTAGGCACGAGGTTAAATAGACATAGGGTGTTATACATATATGAGTGATAATATAGGTATATGTTCTTGTTATTTGGTAATTGAACTTTTTTATTTATAATTTACAGTATGTAGGTAGTATAATGTGATTTCTTAAAACACAAACCAAAATATTTAATAAAACAATTTGGTTTGCTCCACAAAAACTTAAACATATATTATACATACCTACGTTATATTTTTAACATCGATTTTATCATGATATCATGAATACAAAGATGATTTTAGTCTCGGTTTTTTCATTTTTTATTGCGCTTACCTATATATCCGACTGGCTCGCAGAGAAAAGTAAACGAACAATTCCCGTACTTAAAAAAATACAGTTAAGTAAATTAGGGTATTTTTAACAAGAATGTGTTTCGATTACTTGGAAATATCGCTTACTCGACGGTGCGTAATAGTCGCAGCCATAACAATGTGTAAAACGTACTAGTTACGCATAAACAGGCCATGTAATTTACTGAGCCCCGGAATCAATTCTGCAAAATGATAATTTTATTCATAGAGTTCTCGGCAGTATCGTATCGCTTACTTTGTCCTTGATTCGATTTGGAAATATTTCATGGTCCCAGCAATAAACATATTAACATATAACATATACAATTGAATGATAAAATAAAATAAATATATATTGATTTCATTATTTGCTTTTTGTTGATGAATGAGCTTTGAAGGTACATTCATAGTCGTCTGTGAACACTTTCTTTTTAAGATTTATTAGATCCCACTTTCTCACGTATGGGCATTTCGGCTGTCCCAAATCAAAACCTAGCAAGGGATATTTTTTGTCAAAATACGTTTTTTTTAATGTATCTGCCCCAAATTTTGAGCTGCGTCTAATGCAAAAACACCTGTATTTCTATCTCAATTAGAATCAAAGTTACGACACCCACTAAACCTAGCAAGGGCATATTTTACCGACAAACGGGTCTTAATCGCGTAAACTTACGTTTAATTATATCCTAGCAAGGGCAT
>JALPQI010024222.1:0-23743 GCA_025490895.1 Thaumatotibia leucotreta | reverse complement strand
GGAGGAGTTGAGGAGCACTGATGTCGGATGTCACGTAGGAAATGTATGCGTAAACAACCTTAGCTATGCGGACGATATGGTGCTGCTCAGCCCCTCGATCAAAGCGTTGAGGAAGCTTCTTTCGGTCTGTGAGCATTATGGTAATGCACACGGATTGAAGTATAATGCTTCCAAGACAGAAATGATGGTGTTCGCGTCGGGTGCTGGTCCGGACAATGTGCCTGATGTGTTTTTGTATGGGTCGAAAATTAATGTGGTTAAGCAGTTCAAGTATTTAGGACATTTGTTATCGGATCGGCAGCAAGATGATATGGATATTGAGCGCGAAAGGAGGGCTCTCGCTGTCAGAGGCAACATGCTCGCTCGACGGTTTTCCAAATGCAGCAAGGACGTAAAAACCACACTATTCAAGGCGTACTGCTTAGGTATGTACACCTCACAGTTGTGGATAACGTTCACGAAGAAGGCTATGAGCAGGATAAGAGTCCAGTACAATGATGCGTTCCGGGCTCTTATGCGGCTCCCGCGGTACTGCAGCGCGTCGGGCATGATCGCGGACGCGGGAGTCCCAGACTTCTTCGCAGTAACTAGATCCCGTATTGCCTCATTTTGGGAAAGACTGCGCCGATCCGATAACAAAATACTCGTGGCTGTCTCTGACGATATCAGAAATCCGGTGTTTAAACGCTGGATTTCTGTTCATATGAAATTAAATAAAAAATGACAAGGCACGGCATCTAACGTGCAATACCTACATTTTAAGTCTATTTAATATTATATTACCTATTTTATTTTTAAGGTGAGTGGCACCCCTATACAGTGTCGTTACGCTCTTTTGTATTTGTTTTATGTACTATGGGTGAAAAAATGCCTGAAATAAACATTTATTATTATTATTATTAAAACATGAAAATTAACCAAACAGACTAGTTACTTAAACAGATGGAAAAATATGAGGAAACTCATTTCGTTCAAAGAAACTCTACATCGGCATCAACTTGTTTTAGTATTTATTTTATCAAGAAAACGGTTGCCAACTCATTTTCGCACCAGTAGGTTTTCCCTTCCAATGACTGTTCTCTCATAGTCCCTGTCAATAGAGGGCTATTCTAAAACGTCATAAGTACAAGTATATTTACGTGTACATAAGTCGTTTTGTTAAAAGCAATCATTGGGGCATGTTGTTCTGAAAGAGCGTGTGTTTTAGGAGTTATTTTGTGATATAAGCTGTATTGGGTGTGAGTGTGGGATACAGTTCAACCTTTTGTTTAATGTGCTCTGTGTTCAATTCAATGCAAAATGTTATCGGTGGGTGACACGGCCGGGTATTGGGATGGGTTTTGGATTGTTAGAGAACTATATATAAATTGATTTATTGTATTTTTTATAATAGTAGTTAATGGATTAGTACCTATACATTAATTTATGTGGTAATAAAAAATTAACCGAGAAATATCAAAGTAAGTTAGTCTATGTGTGTTAAGTTTCTAACCTAAATTAATAAATAAAGAAATGTCGTGCGACACGTTATAAAAATAAACATAGTTACTTTGAACACAAATAGACATAAAAAATATTTTTTACTTTGTTACCTACTTAAAAATGCTACCAACACAAATAAAAAGTTAAGATATAGTATTTTTTTTTCGGATTCCATACTATTAAAAAACATCAAAGGCGTTGAGCGTTGAGTACCCCTCTGTATTTGATTGAAATAAAATTACGACACTTAGTCTATTTCATCAACATAACAGGTATAACAAAATAAGGGGGAACTTCTTCTTTAACTCGGGTGATTGTCGCCCTAGTTTCACTCGGGCTCCAACTTTCACCCTCGTCGAAAAAAGTTTTTTTGCACTTGCATCGAACGACTTTTTTCATAAAAGTGCCTTAAAAAGAGAAATTTACGCAAAGTTTTCTTTTCCGCACTAGTTAGGAAAAATATGATTTCATACTACCCTTATGCATATATATTTGCAGGCAACTGAACTAATAACGACACGGAGCTAAATATTTCGGAGTTTAAACTCCTGTCATTATCCTAAACAATTCGCGAACAGAATTCTGCAATGCCTGCGCTGAAACTATGCCTGGTACATAATCTGAATGCAGCCATCAATGTACAGGTAAATTACCGAGAGTAGAATACAATAGAATAGTTTATTGCATATCACATTACAAGTATGGATGGAATTAAAAATAAAGAGAGACGGTATGAAGTTGTATTACGAGTATGTTGTAGTATTGCTTACAACTACTATCAATCAATACAAGGTTCCCCTGAAGAGTGTTAGTTCTAACAATATCACGGCAAATGCAATTCCAAGCACATAATAATTTAATCTATACAGTGTGTGGCCTACAGCCGGGGTGAAAATTTAAACGGTGCATTAATAAGCTGATCAACAATCATTTCCACATATTGTAATTAAAAAAAAAATTTTTTTTTGTAATTTTTTGTTCATGTATTTTTCATTAATATGGGTTCATTTACTTGAATTAAAAGGTATCAATAACTTATCATTTTTGAATCATTGAAAAATGTACAATTTTTTTTTTGAAAACCGTATCAAATTAGTGTAAAAATGCAAACAAAATTATTGTTATGACTTCCTACCTAATATACTATGAAGATGTCTTGCGACTGACAAGCTACGACATCGTGATGCCAAGATCCAGTACTAAAGGTCCATAGCTTTGAATGACAATATCTCCGAACTTAACCACTTTGAAACACCGGGACCTTTACAGGATTATTGCTGATAGTCTAAGGAGTCACTCATTTCACTTTTCTCCCGTGTTAAAGACCACACACTGTATAAATACAGGTTTACCGCATCAGTGTGATGTTAAAGATAGTCGGCACTTCTTGAATCTATGCATCCTACCGACTGTGCCAATCACTGTCAGCGAGTAAGCGAAAATAGGTAGATATAAAATCAAAAAGTATGCTTGATGCTCATACTAAACCTAACTTGGTAGCCAATATTTTCTGTTATATGATGGATTTATGTAACTAAAGTAAAGTCAAAATCAAACTATTATTTATTCAAGTAAGCATAATTATTAATAAGCATTTTCGAATCGTCTGACACAATATCAAGAGAAAAAAAAACCTACTACCGGTTCTATCCCAACACCACTGCCCTGAGAAGAACCAGTAAGAAACTCAGGGGGACTTGTCTTTTTCAAAACAGTATATTAATACATCTTATTAAAATAGCATGCATTAAAGAATTTATGACTTACATAATAAAAATCTATTATAGACATTTTTATAAAAAACCCTAACTTAAAAAGAGAAATAAATAAAGGATAACAATAATAAACAAAAATAACTGTTATTATACAATTTCATAATATTATTAGGCATCTATATCTATACTACTCGAGATGTAAAGGTCTCTTACATACATAATATATTAAATGTATTTAGTCTGTGGATAAATGTTGTTTTCATTGTTGTAATGTTTACTACAGGTTCTTAAATAAACGGCCCTCATTTGCGCGCATATTGTTTAAAATAATTGCTTATGATTTACTATGCGTTGCCGGTTTCAATATATCACTTGCGAGATCTTAATTCTGGGGCCGCCTCCCAGACCCCCCACTTGGTTTCAAGTTAGGGGCGAAAGCGTTTTATCCTAGACTCTATTTTGGATGATTTCTCTCAGATATTGAATTAAAAAAAAATCTGAATTATTCATAAATGTTGAAAACCGCTGTGTTCCTACGTCAGGTTTGTGATAGGATTTATAATATTATGGTATTTCAAATAATAATATTTTTCATTTCTTTACAGGTAAGTTTCCGCACAATCACGGAGATAGTGGTGTTAGTATAATGGGATGTTGGTAAGTAAGTTTATAGAGCAAATGTTAACAGTAGTAGTCTTATTTACACTTTCTACTTTTATTTTAATTTAAAATTTAAATCATTTACCTTTCTATACTAACAAAATATGTTTTTTTGGTGATGAATCTCTTTCAAGAAGCAGAATATTTGAAAAAACCAGATAAAATACAATAACAAAACATGTTTTTTCATTATTTTCAAATGATAATCTGTAAAAATTATGTGAGAGGATATGTCTGCAGTACGAAACTGATATCTTTTTGATTCGATTTTTATAATGACCATTTTTTTTTACAAAACTATTAGTGAACGCAATGAACACAATTGTAACACACTTTTTTCCACAGACATACTCGTATTATGTAAAATTACAAACGAAATTTCAATTAACCAAAAAAAGAGTCATGAATTATCTAGTGGTAAGTCTTTTGACTTAAATACTCCGCTACTGCCTATACCCCACGCCCGTTCGTCAGGCAAATGCTTATTTATGTGCCAGCTACAATGAACCCGTCCTCCTCTCAATTCGTTTCCCAGCATTAGTGCCATTGTCCCACAATGCACTAGGTTTAAACAGCTCCGAATGGCTTCATTAGGCGCGATGATTTGTTCGCTGGATCGTCAGTGCGGGTGACAGATTGATTTTACTTTCTGGCCTGCTAGATGGGTGGAAATACACCAAACGAGCGAATGATCATTCTATCCCACTTTACAAAACCAAAGAATTTCGACGAATCACGTTTTGTGTAACGGACGAATTTCGTAGAGTGGGGGATAGAATGACCATTCGCTCATTTGGTCTAAATCCACCTTACCGCGAACACCGAAGTTCGCAAATTTCGGGATTTTTTCTCTGTCACTCTAATGACGCCTTCCTTGTAGAGACAGAGACAAATCCCCGAAACCTGTTAATACCTGGTAGAGTGGTAGCAGGTCTCTGTTGTGTTGACGAGTGTATAGTTTGATGTAAGTTCTATGACAAATAAATAAATGTCGTGGTCCATTCTTACACAAGGCTAGTCTCACGATAAGCATTCGTTTCATTGAAGTTAGTGTTGCGGGTACTTAGTTGCTTAGTTAACCCTTGGCATGTCTAGGCACTGGTCAGTACAGTCCAATGCAAATTTAAGTATCCAAAGAATCCGCTCATATGTTACGACGTTCTTATTACACAGAATTAGAGTGCACTGGGACATATTTTTGAACATTTTTGTATACACCTTATTTTGTCTTTGACTGTACACATGGAACCTATTAGGAAAATAACTGTTACGTATGAAAACTTTACTCATTGATACATGTAGCGTGTATATAGCTACTACAAAATACGTACCACCTTATTCATAAACATCTCTAACTTAGCCGATAAGTGTTCGCTATTAAGCCCCCTTAGGTTTTAGAGACATTTTGATAAATTCGAAAGGGAAAAACAATGCTTATCGCCTTGCTAAATAAAAGGACGTTTATAAAATAAAAGGGATAAAATATATTTTTATCATTGCTAATAACCCACAACATGAGCCTAATTGAGCTTATTGTGCGAGTATATCGATTCATTTTAGATTTTTCCCAAAGATATCCATTTACCGTGCATTAGAATATAATATAGGCTAGTGCATCATCCATAGGTGTGTATGTATCTCATGTAAAGGTGCTATAGCCACTATAAGCTGAACAAATTTGGTAGGACATCGCTTCGATGGGACCATCGCTCGGTCCATTAACACACAAATGGAATTACGTCACACCACTCACACCTGCGCTGTGAAACTTTTTAAAAATAATATTAGCGGCTATGCGATACGACCAGAATTTTTATTCATTGACTATACAATATATTGTACAAAATTTAATCCTCTTATTGTGTATATACCTAGTTTATTTTACTGTGATGTCATGTTTAAATAGGTATTGGCTGTTGTCTTTTATATAAGAATAGTTGCTTTGTGATTGTCACTAAATTGTTAATTTTCTATTTTATTATTATTGTTAAAATTACGACGATTAGAGACCTTTTACATCTCTAAATCTTAATTTCTCTTTATTCTGACAACTAGAGGACCTTTTCATCTCTAGTAGTATAGATATAAATACTTAATAATATTATGAACTTGTACAATAATAATTATTTTTGTTTAATTATGATCCTTTATTTATTTCTCTCTTTTATAAAAATGTCTATAATAATCTTTTTTTTTATGTAATACATTCTTTATTGCATGTTATTTTAATAAGATGTATTATTATACTGTTTTGAAAAAATAAGTCCACCTGAGTTTCTTACTGGTTCTTCTCAGGAACGGCGTAGGGTTTGAACCAGTAGTAGATTTTTTTCTCTCTCTTGATAATGTCAGACGATTCGAAAATGTTTATTAATAAGCTTACTTGAATAAAGAATAGTTTGAGTTTGACTTAACAACTCAAAACAACTACAATTAACTACAACTACAACATTTTCTAACTGAAAATAGTAAACGTTACGTTAATATGTTGGTTTCCTCTTGCCAAAAACATGCAATTATCAGCACAGCATTAATTTCGCGACCACTACACTTTCTCAAAGCAAAGATCATTTAACAAAGTATAGATAATTGGGGCAGGTATTCAAGTGTGAAATTAAAGTGGTGTAGCTGCACGGCGCAAATGGAGCGTGTAAAGATGCCGTCGAAGATCCGATTTGCACCAACCGGCTGGTCTGACACTAAGTCCTGTCACAGTGTTCTGTGGAGTAACAGTATGATGGAAGATACGCCATTTGATACACCAATCATTTAAATAATAATTTATTTTAACGCTTTAAAAGAATTTTAGAAATGTTATTTAAAATATTTATTTACCCTAGGTAGGTTAATGGGTCATAATTCATTTTGTTGTCTTATTTTGTGTCCCTAAAAAACGTGACACAGAATTTTCCAAACGTTTTCCAAAATATAAGAAAGAAAGAATATTTATTTGTGACATTACTTAACAAACAAACACACACAAAAGGAAAAGAAACAAAGTTTGTCATAAAACAGTTCCCAATTCAGCATAAAGCTGGGCTTGTAATTACAGTCCAGCGCTGGTCTTCCATTGGGGCCATTTGTTAGGACTACTGTTTTAAACACATTTAAAATGCCTCACCACAGGTGCCGCCAATAGACGACCTAATTAAACGCGAAAGAAACAGTTTCCAGCTCGTAGCGAGACGTCTCAACGCAAGATTTGTGTCTTCCAATTTAATTCAATTCAATAGCACTGGTCTTTTGAAGCGAATTCCTGTTTAAATACTGAAATGCAGCTAGGTTTCAGTAGTTTTATTCAAGTGAAATAATACCATTGTCTAATTCAATTTGGAAACCGTGCGCCAATATTAAAATACGGTAGGTACGAGATACTATTACCGTGTAGTGACTTTATCGAAACAATATTGTTTACAATGCTTGCTCAGAAATCGCTCTTTTATAGGGTAAACATACGCACAGAAAGTGTAACATTTCCGCACGATATTTTAATCTTGGGGTAAGTACCATCTAACGCAAAAATAGCTCAGTTTTTTGACAAATTGCTAATCACATTTATTTCTTTTCCGAAATTCCTTTAACATCCTAATAATAAGTTAAGAAGTATGTCCGCCTTTTAAAATAAGATTTGTAAATTAATATCGAAGTTAATATCAGTTATGTACGATAAAGTGTTTACTAATACTAACTCCTGATCAGTCAACACCCATTAGTAAGCCAAGCCTGAACTTACATTTATCTGAAAGTTGCTCTTAAGTACAAAATTTCAAAGTATGTCCCTCAAACACTGGATTGAAAGGATATATCGGTACTTTCGAATAGGTACATATCATACAATCGAAGTATTGTAGCCATACCGATAGCTACAATACTTCGATTATGAATATATGCACGCCAGCATTTTAATAAAGAAAAAGCCAGGATTAACTTCATGGGCGCCTATCTATAGTTTTGTTTACTCGGGTAATCCTTTTGCAGCGCTCTGGCGGTCCAGTCGCCCTGGGGCTAGGTATGTGGTACAAGAAGTGAAAGGAATGAAAATATAGTCTTTAGTATACATGTCTGTGACTTTATGTTGACTCTGCGGACAAATTGGTTCAATGGACATTTGGAAATTTCGATAAATTGACTCCTTGGACATTTTGACACTTGGACTTAGTTCCCAGGAAGGATGAAATAGTATATGTACAACTCTACGAGGATAGTGAAAAAAGGTGTAAAATTAATACAAGTTCTTAGGTAGGTTAAACCGTTTTCTGAAATGGCCGGCAAGTTTTACCTGTCTTAATACACAAAACCGGCTAAGTTCGAGTTGGATGTCGATCGAGGGCTTTGTACATACCACACACAGTAATGTAATGCACACTCTCGGCAGAGTGGTCGTATCCGTCGTATCCTAAGTGGCGAGCTTCACCACCCGGCGCCATTCTTCTCTCACGGCTGCACGTCTAATATTCTCGTGCACGGGCTGGTTTGTACCAGATTTGAACAAGTCGGTCCACCTCATGGCGAATGACCGCGTGGTCTGTTGCCACATACGTCAACATATAAAGCTTTTTAACGTAAAATAAGAGGCACTATAGAAGAAACGTCATTATCGGCGATGACAGGACCATTTCTAAAATGTAAAAAATACAATTCAACTACGCATTATGACATGTTTTTTTTTTATAAAGAGCCGGGTGACGCAAGATCGGTCAAGCAAATTTCGGGAAAGGTTTATGTCCAGTAGGCGTTTTTCGGCTGAAAGAATGTGTCAAAAAACACAAAAATCGCCATTTCCTGTCATTTGCTCTGCATCGCAAAGAGCGTTCGGAAACGCGACCTTCTCACTAATTAGAGAACACGGAGGCAGCTCCGGCGCCGCAAGCGGTTTCCGAACGGATTTTTAATTTGGTCAAGAATTTGATTTCCACTGACCGTGACAGTAAAGGAACTCTTTTCAATTTTAAATTCAAAGAAATGGTTATGCGTTTTTTGTGGTTGCGACGATTTTTTGCCTGTCTGTGCTTAGCTTTTCTGCACAAATATGTTGCATGTCCTGTTTTGAATTTATTATTATTTACATGTATTTTAATATATTTTTTATTGTAGTGTGTAATTGAGTTTATTAAACTTCTGTTAAGCTGTGGAATCATTTTGAACATGACAGTATGTAAAAAAAACTTCTTGTGAAACTACAAGGAAAATGGTGTTTCCTTAGGCTGCGGCTCCATTGAGGCGGAGAGGAGAGGAGATGTGCAAAATTGGCAAATGAGACCGCATCACTATGTTACGAATTTTGAATTTGAAGAATTTAATTGGTCAATTTTGCACATCTCCCCTCCTCTCCGCTTCAATGGAGCCGCAGCCTTAAAGTCGTGTGTCATTGCTAGCGTTGAAAATTTCCGGATTAAATCCCGTTTCTTTCCAAACAGCTCGTTTTTTTCCTGATTTTTTCGAAAAAAACAATGAAATTTTCCACTTTACTTTTTCAACTCTATACGAATGTAAATTAGGTCTAATTTTCACTTATACCAGGAGAACGCGATGTCACCGAGGAAAAGTCAATTAAAACAGATGGCAAGGAGTGACAGTGACAGTGACATTGATTGTTTCTGAAAAAAACCGATAAAAACGGAAAAAAACGAAGTTTTCATACGTTCCCGAAAAAAACATTTTGTTTTTTTCCGACATTTTCAACGCTAGTCATTGCCTTATATTGTATGACTTTATTATAGCTGATTGTCTTACAGATTATCTGACTGATCCTCTTTGATGGAGCATTATCGTTGATAGTTCATTGTTCCCAGCCAGAATCTTTAGATATTTTAGACAACACTCACGACTTTTATATGATAGCCTAGAGAGAACTATCGTGACGGGAGAAATTGAAAACCAGAGATCTCTACCATCTCAGACCACCTGCTAGATGGAGTTCTCAAATCATTGCAATGCAGTCTTACTTCTACATCTATAGGGCGGTCTGCATAAATATAGTCTCTGAACTCTATGGAGCATATCGAACAGCAACATAAAGGACATACATTAATTTCACCATCCTCAACTTTGAACAATCGACTGGTGCTATTGGATAACTCTCCGGATTTATCAACCATTGACACGTACCAACGTGATTATTTAGAGAATTTTTGGCAAAAAATTACAAATTCAGCAAAGCCTAAAAATGTAATCAACAACTTCAAGGGTACAAAACTATTCAACGTGAGTCAAAGTTTGTAGAAAAGGCAATATGTTCATAGTATTAGGTTCTAGACCTGATTTTCCTTTACAACCCTAAAGGTAAGCGTCCACTCGTCGATACATCATACGCAACGGACGCATCACATCGCATTTTGGCCACTAATATTGCGATACGTACGGTGCAGATCAGTAGACGCACTTGTGTGAATTTCTATACAAAGAACACTAAATGCGATGTCTCCAATGCGTACTATACGGACATGTGGACGCCTAGCTTTAATGTAAGGCCCGAGTGGTGAGCGTCGTGTGCTACGTTTGGCGGAGCGTGCAGCTGTGCATCGAGCGTCGGCCGGCGTGCACTCCGGCCAATTGCATAATGTTTGCATTTGCTTAACATGGACGCCCCCTTCAAGCGTCCACTCGTTATGCACACTAACTGCACGCTTGGCACATGATTGGTGCGACAGTATGTCACCGCGAGAAAGACTTCCCGTCTTTTACTATGTTAATAAAAGACGGATGGACAGTCTACATCGCCGCGAGATACAGTCGCTTTAATCATGTGCTAACCCTGCCGGTGTCGTCGAACCGTGACCACGTCAAAGCGGCTGCAATCGTATTACGATCAGTCGGCAAACAGGCCGAATGCTAATCGAGTCCAATCAGATCGCCGGTGCACATGATGATCTATGACGATCCATGAAGCAAGGGGATGTTACAAAATATGTCATTTTTATAATTAGTCCGGCTTATTAAATTCTCGTAATAATGGACAACAATTTTCTAGGATCTAAGATACCAGAAACATTGGCACTGAAAGGATAAAGTGCAGTCTCGTTGAACTGAAGCATATTGCAATTTGTTTTTTCGTTATTTAGTAAGTATTAAATCTATGCTTCAAATTTGGGCAAAAAATTACAAGCCTCTAAGCGTGTGATATTAAATTTCTAAAATGTAAATATTCCTAGTTAAATTATTGTAAATAAATGTTGTATTATAGTAAGAAAGAATAATGTGTCAGATATGTCGTCACATTGAAAATCGAAATACGAAATATAATAAGAAAAAGATGGTGTTTAATGAAAATAAAAAGGTTAATATACCTAATGAAGTAGTAATGTAATTTTAAAAACCATCTTTGATTACAATAAAATAACATAGAATGACCCAACTCAGCCTTTGAAATTAGTCTAGAACCGTCTCGAATCCATTTACAGTTGAAAAATCGGATTTGCCGCCCAAATGTATGGGCTGGATTTAAATTAGTGGGATCCTCAGTGAGATATTGAATTTGGATCGAGCCCGTCACCGCCGGATTGGCTTAAGGCTCCACTAACAAGAGGCTTTTAACCATAGACTAAAGAGTTATATTAAAAGCCGATAATGTACTTTCAGTTTTGCATTGATCAGGAATGCGAATTTTATTTTTCTGCGACTTCGAAATTTTAACGATAATGGATTATGCATTGCGGCGAAAAAAATTTGACTTGGTCGTGATACAAATCTAAATTATTTTTAATTGAAAATTTACACTCTTTATTGTTTTGGTATTTTTGATGATTCTGATGATGATTATAATGACTATCGTTCAGTTAACGTTTTGTAGTATACTTCAGAACAAGAAGTCAAATGCTGTTTTATATTAAATATCTGTTAGATATGAATTACGTGACGATGATAATACTGATATTGGTAATGAAATGAAAGAGGTAAAACTGCTGTAACAAATCATCTTCGTCTGTGCCAGCGAGCGTAAACGAGAAAATTTAATGTATCTTTGTAACTCGCTTTTAATATAAATCAAGTGATTGCTCTGAATCAGACAATACTGTAGATGTCTATTATAAGCCTATGCTATCGGATACAAGGGTCCAGGGTGCCCCGGCCGGTAATTGGATTAATCCTTTTAAAAATCACAAATCAAACGACATTGATCTTTTCTACGGACCTTTGTCAAAGGAAATTTGGGAGCGATTACAAAAGAGACGAATTTTGTTATAACGTGTATGTTAACAATTTATTGTTAGAGATTGAGTTTACTTTTGGAACTCTTCAATATAAAATGTAGTTCATTATTACTATTGACGTTATTAAACTCAAACTTAATTTATCAAATGAGCTTACGGTGTATAAATTCATTACCAGTTATTGATTTTATGTTGCTTAATACATAACTTCATAATTCTTTATTTAGAGTAACAATAGCTTTTAATTGCAATAAGCTTGGTAAGATCATTTAACGGTAGGTATATATGTAGAAGATTCAATATTTTCAAATATTTTTGTAGAATATTTTTCATTTAATTAAATAAAAAAACTTTGTGATTCTTACGAGTATGTCAATGTTTGTTATTGTCTTACTTTTATTGGGACTTTTATGATACTCTTTCCGTGCGTCAAAATTATGTACCTTCGTAATCAACAGAGTTAAAAAATATAAAAATAATATTATTAGGAGCCGGTACTGCTCCACTGTTGGGCAATGGCCCATTTAAAACCCATGACATAATATTAACAAAGAATCTGTTATAAATATAATAGCTACTTCTATAAAACCTACTCTATTACCCTGAAATAGTCGAAAGCAAAATATACATTTCGACTGCAGTATTATCAAACAATACTGAAATCGAATGTTCAATGTCCTAGTTTTCTAAATTCAAACAAAGGGAATGTCGGACCTATTATCTTGATTGAACAGAACATAAAAACGAACCAATATCGTTCCATATTCCTAATAAACCATTAGACCTTCAAACCCCGGATCCATCAAAATAAAAATATAACGTGTCCCTATTTGACTAGCGGATCGATCGCCCACTGACCTGCTCGGAGATAATAAAAAAGTTGAATGATACTATGCCCACCCTATTGGAAAATAGAAGTGGATCTTTAGTTCCAGCTAGTAACAATGTCGTGTACAGACACGACCGAAACGCCGTCGGAATACTCGGAATAAAAGTTTATTCGGCTTCTAAATCTAATGCTACTGTCTCTGAAGGACGTTACGGATGAAAAGGTCTATTACCCTTTCGGATGCCGTTTGTTGCAGGCGTTAGCTTTTATAGGAGGTCTGTGACTAATAACCGTAAAGTTACTTTGGAAATTTAATTTAGCCAGGTATGGCTTTAAACCAGGATATTACAAAGTGGGTTGAAATTAATGAAGATTGGGTGTTATTGCGATTTTCATTGCCTAAGGCTTAGATCACATTAATAAAAAGGGACAACGCTATACATTTTAATCTTGTTTACATGTTAATACATAAAAATATACTGTCTCCCTCACATACCGTCACTATATGGTGACAGTTTGATTTCAATCTACATGCTGGGGATTGGCTTTACCACAGCATTTAAACCAACATAACAAGAGCAAGCCCTATAAATTGAATAAACCGCTACTCTCCGCTAAAAAAGCACCACTTTATAAGCCCCATAAAATGAATTAGACAAACGCTTTCACGCACGACAATACCGGCGAGGGTCTGCGAAGTAAACCCGAACGGTCCCGAACTCTCACGAGCATTCGCTTCCTAGCAAACCCCACGAATTGCGCGCCGACGAAACGTAATGCGCGGCCCGCGCCATAGGATTATGTATTTTGTACAAAATCTCCTACCGATGTTCCGTTGTAATTGTGGATTACTCGTGCTCATGTTTCCGTTTGTTGCTCCCGGGAAAGTTTTTAATCCGTTCTTTTTTTGAGTGGTTCTCGCGATTCGTTGCGTTTGTGATTGGTTAGTTTTACGTTTTTAAAATAGTCGGCGTTTCATTTCAGTGTTATCGGAATCTGTTGGAGTATCATTGTTACATTGGAATGTATTTTTATTGTCTTTAATCGGACCATGAATGAGCAATGGATTAATTTTCCAATTATTGTTTAGATTTACTTTAAATACATAGTCAAAAGGGATATGATGTTAATATTTCTTGAGACTTCCAAATGTTTAGAATTTCATTGTATTCCATCTAACAAATGGGTTTTGGAATTTTGAATAAAACTGGCGACAGGAGGCTAACGAAAGCATCATTATCGTGTGGTGATAACACAGCCTTTTTTTGGTAATGAAAAGAGCACTGGACTAATTTGACTAAATATTATAACAGCCATGCTTTTATTTTTAAGCATAGCATAGCCAATCATGCGGCCAAAATTAAATTAATGACGTGCCAAGGCCACCTGCAGAGACTGAAAACCTAAACATTCAGTAAGTTTTATTTGCGAACAGAAAGAAATATATTTTATGATAAAAATATTAAAGTTAGACCAAACAATATTAAAATGACAACATATTTTGAGATGGCGTTTAAAAGTTGTTGCTGAACAAGATACTAATAAAATTAAATTACTAATCATAATAAACTATGAGAACATGATACAGAGAGCAAAAGAAAAACAACACTAATATCCTTTTATGGTTCTTACCAAACTTAAATGAAACAACAAGACTGTACATTACTATTTCCCCGTCTTGCGAAATATAAAATAAAGTGAACGAAATCGCGACATTCAGTAATTCAAGTTCACACAGGCACGCCGTCCGGCGCACTTTCCGCCACGCTCTTCCAAAAGGGATGATGCCCAACGGTTAAAAGCACACTTACGGCCTTCTAAATCAGATATGGAGTTTTATCGCTGGGTAATTGAATTTCCGTACTCAGCAACAAACAGGAAGTTTTCCGAGCTGCGCACTGAATATTGCATCCCAACGTGATGGAGTTATTATTTTCAATACAACGATTAACCTCTCTTAGTTAGTTCCGCTGATTGAACCCCGAATTGGAAAATTCATTCCCCGATTCCGCAGCTCAGCTAAAAGTGTCAGCGTTTGCAAATTGGGGAATTCATTCGAAAATTCTTTTGTAACGTCACTTTAACGGTTTCCCTTTCTGCTCGTACCTACATCCGGCTGCCGATTGCCTACAAAGCCTCTTTAAATAGTTTTTGAAAGCTTTCCTCGCGGGGCTGCGCGCGTCACCTCCCCTCATCCCGAAGGCTTCCGCTCGTATTTACACAAGGCGAACCTTCAAAGTTCCAAGTTGTTCGGCACTTTCTGTAAAGCCAGCGCTGCCGGCCCACCTACTACCCTTGTTCGCCGCTCCTCGAGGGAACCTCCTCGTCTATTTGTGAAAAACAGCAAATAACGGGCTTTGCAAGTGATAGGCGAACTGGAGTGCTCCCCGTCACTTGACAATACGCTCCGATTCATTTCCGGAACCTAACGGAAATTTGTCTTTAAAATTATTTACTCAGGTCACGATTGTGTATCAATATAATTACTGTGCGATGTAATTAAATTGGTATAGATGTATGACAAAGCGAGCACGTCACGTCAAAGGGGCCCTTTGACTATTCACGTGTTTCCTGCCCAACGGAAGGCACAATAATCTGGCGTCCGACTGCATTTAACCGACCGGACCTATCAAAAAGTTCGTGTCCTCGCATTATTTGGACTTTGACCAATGTCGCGTATCAACCCTCACCCCCGCCTCCTCACTGTTCTCGCAGAATTAATCAATTTCACTTATAACTATACCGAGTATAACTTTTCCGTGAACAAAGGTGTAATCCAATATCTTTATAAATTGTGAAGCGAGTCGATAGGAGTAATCATGTGTAATTGATGTGCACTGGGCGTGTATTGGGTACACGTACTGAGTGATTAGTTTTGTAACCACGCAGTACTATTTTCAATATAATTATTGAGCCACATGACTGAGTACATTAGTAAGTGGATGGACAGGTAAAGGCAAAATACAAGTAAGGTGTATATGAAAATGCTCAATATGTCCCAGTGCACTTTATACGGGGTACCAAAAACCTCGTAATATATTTATATGAGAATTCTTTCGAAACATATTTTTGCACTAGAGTGACATGACCACGTAAATAAATAAAACTCTCTTAATTTTAAGTTCAGTTCTAGAGATTGCAATTCTTTACTTTAAAAGAAGATGTTTAATCTGTGTTTGTCAACACTTACTATATACAGGTAATATATTTTTTTTACACCTTCAACAAAAGCTTTTACATAATTATATATCTAATCATTGTCTTCTTTTTTGTTTGTATAATGCCTCACTCACTCAGTTTTCCCGTTATCTACAAATACTTGTCAAAACTCAATAGATATAAAACTTGTTCCTAACCACTATCCCAGCTTATCTGCACAAGATAATAAAATTTTAGTTAGTCAATCGTCAGCTTTGCAGCCAGGCCAGATGTTTTCTCGGGACTTTAACGATTCCCTTTACTGCGGTTAGTTGGTAATATACCTTTACCATGAGTTAATAATAACAGGAATCTGTAACTACTGCGTGATTCTACTCACAGCATCTCGCTCTTCCTTATCAGCAACTGTAGTGAGAGTGAGAAACCGACACTACCGATGCTCTGGGAATATAATTTCTCGGTAAGGGTACTGAGGTACTCAGCTGATGTACTATACTTCGTAAGAGCGTACTGGTACTTCACGCTAAGTTGGTATAGTCCCGATTACCTCTATGAACTCTATGTACGTTAAGTTGGTTTTGCACCGCGTCTTACCTGATTAAATATTTGCTTGCTCTTAGATGTCGGTTTAATTCGATTCGTGTTTGTATTTTCGAATACATCCAAGGCAATTTGTTTGATGAAGTTCTACACTATTCCGTTTATTTTTACTGATTTGAGGAAGGGCTTTGAAATAGTGTTACGTTTTTGACTGGAGGAATTGCTAATTTGAATATCAGTGAATTTAAAATCATAACCTGCGGAATGTATGGTGCTAAAACACGAGTTTTATATTAAAATTACAAATGAAACCAAAATTACTTCAATTTAAACAGTTTACCTCATGTGATACCTAAAATACCTCAATTAACAAAGCATGCAAACACAATCCACATCGCCGACCGTAAATAGTACTCAAGCATCCTCAGTTTAAACAGATTTTGGTCTCAGACAGATCCCGTGTCTGCCCAATTCAGACCCTCGAAACACTGCCTCGGACGTCCACTAAGTACTATGAAATTTATCGAGCGTACGCGACCCAACAAAAGCTAAAATAAAAACAAAATGGAAGCGTGAAGTGTCAAAGTCCATTTCTGAAAACGTGGAAAAGTTCATTTTAGCAAATGCGGAACCGGCGCATGGCTTGAATGCAGCCGCGATGTTAAATGATAAATACTGTTACTTGATTCTGGAAAACGGATTTTGGGAGCGTTTGGTTAATTCGTAGTTCGTTTGCATGGTGTCCTTGTTTTGGATTCGAATTTTGTTTTAGGGATAGCATTTAATCAGCGGTAGCAATCGGAATTAAATATTCTTTAGATTTAGAATCTGTTACTGTGAACTGATTTAGTTTACAGATTAACAGACTTCTTTATCCAATAACTTGTATCTTCTAAAAGAGCTACTTTAAGTCCAATCCGTATTTTTTACTGTGGGTAGAGGTTCTTCTTTGTTCAATACGATTTTTTGTACAATTGCGATTTGTATCATTCGAAATTATTTTAAATTTAACACGGCTTACTTCCACGGTCCTAAACAAATTTCGCTACCAGATCTCGGGCAGTCTCGTTAATATTTATATAATTACTCATTCCATAAGATTAACAGAATATCTGGTGTCAGATAAACCTACACGCGCCGCCCTCAAACCGCCCGCGGCTCGAACTGAACTTCAAAGCATTAAAATCCTCCAAATGTCGACACTAGTCATAACAATGGGATCACGTTAACCCGTATAGCTTAGCTGTTTTATACTTGAGAGGAAGTGGCCTCTCAAAATTGTCTCTGCAGTAATAGGCGACAGTCACGGAGCAGTTGTTGAGGTACTTAGCGAATAGTTTAGCACGGGACGAGTCAAAGGCGTTTGAGCCGTGCTCACCTTTTGGGGGGAGTGAGTCACGGGTGGAAATCGTAGTTCTTTTTTTGATATGTTCAGCAAAAAAGATTTAGATTTTATTTGATTTGGTCTTGGGTGAGAAAGAGATTGAGGTAATGGGAAATTTGTTGCTAGCTCGAAAACGTATTTCTGGTAAAAAAATTAGCAAGAATAGCAATTCCGACTGATAAATATGATTTATTTGTGATTTCTGCCATTTATCAAGCGTATTTGTGTATGATATGTATAAAGACATTACTTTCTTACGAATACTACTGCCTAACACTGTTTTTGATGTCACATCAGAAAACAGTGCAGTAAGCACAGAAAGCTTATAATTTGTAAGTCAATCGTAAACATCAATCAGAAATTCAGATCAAAACGATTCTTGACTGTTTTTGAAAACGTTCACTTCTTTTTCATACATAAATTTACTTCTTGCACAAACTACTTCTTCTTCAAAATTCTACAACGACTCATTTACTTTCAAGGCGATACGGTTATGGAATGCTTTGCCGATTGATTTACGACGTGCTAACTCTCTCTCTATTTTTAAAGTTCATCTCAAACAACACTATCTGTCGCTTCCTTAAGTTATCTGTCAATTTTATCTATATTAATTTTATATGAATAATATAATATTAATTATGTATATGTGTAGGTATATTAATACTTTTATAGTTTAAGTATTTATAGTTATAATTGTATATATATATGTTTATGTATATATTCTAACACTGATGTGCAACCAGTTCTTCTCCATAGTTTATGCTACCTTTACGGGAAATTCCTAACGTAATTATTCTACTACCCTAAGGTTGTCTGGAAGAGATCGCTGTGTAGCGATAAGACCGCCTGTTGTTGCTTAACTCTTTGTTTATGTTTTATTTCTTGTTGTATTACTGTTTTGTTAAATAGTTATGCACAATAAAGAATATATTATTATTATTATTTGTATCTCTCTTTGATCACGGGCCTATAAATCCCGGTCTTTTGATAGGCTTGCGCGGGGATACAGATCCAACACGTAGAGGCCCTTTGGAGAAATTTGCTGTGTTTTACACCTGCTGCAACCCATTCACGGGCACAAAAATAGATATCCGTGAACCGGTCCCAGCAGGCATATAGAGGCTATTGGAGATTATATGGAAAAGACTAGTGGGTTATGGTGATGAAGGTTGGATGGATAAGAGATGTAACTATAGAAAAGAGGTCCGGACACCTGCCATAACAATGATTTCTCTTTGCTATCGAGGCAGGCGGTGACTCGCCGTCGACTAGATGGGCCCCCGTAAATGCCGTCACAAGAGACAGCCAGGGGCAACACCGGTGTAGGCGGCTCAGGAGTGTAGAGAGGTGTACACCGCTTTCTGCGCAGTGGCTTGACAGCCGCTGCACCAACTCGCGACTTATGCAAATTTACACTTCCACCCCTGGAGCATATAGCTCTGACGACTCCTCTCTGGACGGCCAGTTAAGGCAAGCCAGAGCTGAGAGTCCTACGGGTCCCCTTGGGGTTCCACTCCGACCGACGAAGACACGCCGGAGGCGGGGACCCTGACCGACTCTCGGGAGCACTCGGGTCCGTGGGGTCGTTACTCCCCAACAGCTCGCCACAAGCTGCCCTGCGGCCTTATTATTATTATTATTATTATAAATAAATGTGCTGAATACGAGCAGCATTTTTCTAACATGTCCTCATAATTATCAGAAGGTACCTTTCTAAATAATTCCCTAGCATAAACCTCTAACATATCAGCAGTGTATATTACGCCTTTGCCTCCACGGCGTAAAATTAAAGCATCGCAAGCGTCACCGCTCAAAGCGTTTGCTGCGTTAGCGAAGTTTGACAGCTAAACACTGACGCGGGGTTCCGTAGCTCGGCTTCTTAAGCGTTCCTTTAGCACTTGGAGTGAGTCGTTCGTTTGGGTGTTCCAGGCTGCGAGGAACTAAAGCTATTAGCAAAATTTCGATACTAATCAACCTTTTCAGTATTATTTGTCGATGTTTTTGAGTTTGTAATAAATTAATGAAATGAGACATTTTTGTTGTTATTCTAGTGTTTCAAAGAAGATGGAATGCATTATTATGGAATAATTTAACTACTAAAAATATTATTGGTTTAAGTGGAGCAATACTTTGGGGTTTCAGTTTGAAGTTCTCCTTTTTGAACCAGCCTGAAAAACAGGTCATCTTTTGACTTTGCGGAGATAAAAAACTACGTAATTACTGGTACTTATAGCCAAGTGATGCTTTTTGCTGAGTTGGTAAGAATTCTTATTTCAGCGACCGTATGCACTGCACATTGCAGCACGATCAGATGAAAAGTTTTGTGGGCGTGTAAAATACTCTCTAAAACAATAACTACTGAAATCTTAGATCACTAACAATATCAGCATATCCTAACCAAGCGGAACCCAAATTTAAGAGAATATGAATCAACGTCTTCATTTTGTTATAATGTAGCTAAATTTCACAAAAATTACCAAGAATATTTTTTTGCAGTTCCTGTGCTAAAATGTACACTACCTACGGCTTGAGCGTGCGACTCGCCTCCTGTCTTTGCAATACAACCAGGTTCATGCATCGCAAAGACATTCCGCCGAACAAATTCTACGACTCAAGCTACTTTTATTGAGTTGGGAGTAAATGACAAGGGAGTTATAGCTCGTGACAGCGATATTTGCTGTTGTTTCTTATTACACTGCTGCGCGCGGTTTACGAACAAATGGGACCATTTCGTTTAATGCCGTATGGAGGTGTTTAATTGTATTGAAATTGTTTTTGTTTACGATGAATTTGGTTCACGTTAATGGTATCGGTTTGTGGACAAATGGATACGGATGTTGGAATTTTCTTTATTTTAATTACGGAGTCGTTTTCTGTTTATTTTATTTTCAGTATATTATTTGTAGTACCCACTGCATAAGCACAAATCAAATTTGTAATTATTTCATTGATTTTTTTACTTATTATACCTACACAATTATACATATCTTATAAACTATACTATTTACAATGTTGTTACCAATGCAATTAGCTTTTTTAATAAATAAAAAAAATTGTTATTTAATTCAAGACTTCTGAAATAATTTATACTTGACTTATACTTTTTCAAAATTCAATATAAATTACTTTTTTGTCTACTTGTTTGGACGATAGTCCAAAGATAATAAAAAATGAATTGTTACGAATTGGTTAGGATCACAAGGGCGGTACACGAGTGGCCATGTTTGATTTAGATACAAGTAATTTCCCGGATCAGTAAAAACAAAAACCATTCCCGAACGGTACCAATTATCTTCCAACTCCATCGAAAACACGTCCCAATAACAAACTATCGCAAATTCAAAGCCCTGCTTATATTTACATTCGCTTATTAGTGTTTCGAAAATTCAGTGGATAGCAAGTTAGTTGGGGTCAAATTATGAATCACAATTTTACAAAGAGGCGGTGCTAGGGGCGCCCAATCGAATATTTATGAGTGAAAATTCACAGCTGATAAAACTCTGGTCGAGGGCGAATAAATAAGGCGATAACAGAGATGTTTCGTCAGGTTTGAGTTTAGCTTGTATATTGCTCGTGTTGTTTATAGAAATACCGATTACTTAGCTCAAGTCGATAGAGTGTAGTTAATTTTTTTGTATCATTCCTACTAGTTTTATGTATTCTCATTTATCATCTACGAGCCCCGATGCAGTGGAGTTTGTCTAGTTCGAAACAATTTTTACAAATTTTTGAATATTTTAAAAATGATCACATTATGCTAATGACAAATTGTATGAACGTTAGTCATGGTTAATGTACTACATTTCAAGAAACACAACAATCTGAAGTACGCTTTTGTTGTTTAATAAATCGATTTTAACAAACCAGTGTCTAAATTATATTTTCGTTCACCACCGCAATTCCGCGCTTATAAGCTTGACGCAAAATTCGCAGTGCATCAGGTGTACCATGTCGTCTTTAATGGGTGCCTGTCGTGTCGCATAACGTCGATTGTCCTAAAATTTTTTGGCCGAGAATGTATGGCATAATGTTACATGGCATACTACTTGTTTAGCCTACTTAATTTTGCGCATACACGTTTAAAATACCTACACCATATTTATTCTAATATTGATTACTCGAATGTCGAATGACCTAAAGCATAATAATCCTAATGTTCATTGTAATAAATATTGTTTTCCCTACTACTCGAACTGTCAATTTTCACTGCGCCTACTTTTATCATGTCCGAAATTTCATTCATAAAGGCATTTTAATAACAACATGCAAAACATTTGAATAACAGGGTGAATGGTTAAAAAAAATGTTCAAGTAATAAACCAGGGTAAAACCGACGTGGATTGGTTAGGTTTCGAAACTAGGGCGGAGTGAATGGCGTAGTCTTTAAATACTTAAGTATTTTTAATCAATTGTTTACACATCCTCATACTTACAAAGCCAAAAAAAGGGGGGACGGAGGGGCGAAGCCCCCCACCAGGGGGGCTCGGGGGGGGCGAAGCCCCCCGCATTAAAAAAAAAATCTGAACATCCCCTACCTTAACCTGGATAGGTTCGTTAGGTACCTTTTATCCCTTAGAGCGGAAATAGAAGCCCCGCGCAGCGGGGCTTCGTCGACCGGTTCCCAGGTCAAAATTGCTCACTTAAATTCTTTGGACAACAGGGCGAATTATTTAGTAATAGTTAAGTATATGGAATAAAAAAATATTTTTAAAGCTAGTTAAAGGTAGGTAATCACTATTAGTACATTAAATAGTAGGAACATCATCATTATGCACAATAATTTTTCGATACATATACATTAGACACGAAAATCATTAGGAAAAACAATATTTAGGAACAACCAAGTTAGGATTAACAATTTCGGCATAGCAAAAATATGCGCAACAATGTTTATGCCATTCATTTTTCGGCGTAAAGTTGTTATGCGACAAATTTTTCGAAATAAAAACATTATGCCACCCGATATAGACCCGTCTTTAATATTAATGGCGTTCTTTACATTCATTGATTATTTACAAAATTAAAAATTGTGGAAAAAAATTAAAAAAATACCTCTCGTAAAATAGTTTTTTTTTAATTCTGATTTATTAAGTCCAAATATTTTATTCTGAAAGAAACTACTTTAGTATTACTATTGAATAGTGAAGGTTTTGTCTCTAAACCTTTTCCCCCGGATGAACGGGATAATCTCGAAAAACTGTCTAACTGGACGAGAACATATGCATCGGGGCTCGTACGACATCAATATTGTATTGTATTGTATCGTATCCTGGCCATTTTTTTCCGCAACTCGACATCAAACGTGCCTTTTTTGCGTGGTCGCAACGCTGGCCCAGTAGTTGTTGGGGACTTCACATACACCCTTGAATTTCTTCGCAGGTGTATGCAGGTTTCCTCACGATGTTTTCCTTTACCGTAAAGCACTTGTGAATATCAAATGATATTTCGTACATAAGTTTTTTGAAAAACTCATTGGCACGAGCCGGGGATCGAAGTCACGACGGCGGTTTTACCGCTAGGCCTCAAGCGCTCAATACTAGCTTATAGGTTCATACATTAAGGTAGTTTGGTTATTTTTAAAGCTGACTCAGGTATCACTTTTCTGAAAATAACAGTTTTATTATAATTATTCGTTCGCAGTTGATACCTACTTGTACAAACATTGTTTAGTTTAACATTCTTTATTTTACGTATATTTATTTGTTTTAAATATGAATTAATCCCATCAGTCGCCTGCCAGTTCATAAATTTCGTGATTTATAAATGAATGAACTGATAGGTAACTCGGAAAGATGTACTAGCCCCTATTCTTCTCTTCATATTA
>JALPQI010024221.1:0-13739 GCA_025490895.1 Thaumatotibia leucotreta | reverse complement strand
CCAATTTATTAGGGTCGATTACAAATAAATTGTTCATAGCTAAGGCCTTAATTAAAACAAAAATCGGTCGCGCTAATTATGTTATGAAAAAAAAATTACCTTCATAACCCAAAAAATATGACGTTAAATTTAGTATAAATATTAGATGTCATATACCAATGATCACCTAATGTCCGAGGTGGGGGTCCCACCCAATTAGGTGATCATCTAATATTTATAATTTATATAGTATTAAGTAGTGTGACTACTAGAGAAAAATAAAAAGTACAAATCAAAATATTTAGTGAATAAATAAATTGATTTGTGTTTTCGCAATACGTTCGTTAAATTTAGTTTTCATCAACTTTGCCACTGAAAAATGGCAAAAATCAAATTTTCTATGAGCGATCAACAATACGAACCTATAATCTTTTAATTTGTCCCCTTTTACTACTGCCGAAGGTTGTTGGACAGATTATATTGGAATGAGCACTGGGATCCGAGAGTCCCAGTGCTCATTCCAATCGGAAGAAGCAAACATTGGTTGCGGTGTTCCACAAGGATCTGTATTGGGCCCTCTTCTGTTTGTAATATTTATGAATGACCTACCACATGCTTTAACTAGTGGAACACCGTATCTATATGCTGATGACACCAGCATCACCATAAAAGCTAGAACTGTAGAGGAGCTAGACATGAAAATGCAACAATGCTGGATAAACTTGACCAAATGGTTTTCGGATAACTGCCTGAAGCTTAATTGTAGTAAGACTTTTTACATGATCTTCCGTCGGGGATTTGCCAGCCCAGACCCCATTTGTAACATTCCTATTGCTAAATGTGAACTTGTAAGATTTTTAGGTGTCGAATTAGACCCATTTCTAAGATGGCATAAGCAAATCGAGAACATAAGTAACCGGCTGGCTAGTGCATGTTACGCGTTAAAGAGCTTATCCATCTTTGCTGATAGGGAAACCTTAAAAATGGCTTATTCTGCATATTTCGAAAGCATTATGAGATATTGTATAAAAGTCTGGGGAAATGGTTTCAACATTAATGATGTACTCTTAAAACAAAAGAAAGCATTAAGGTATCTTGCAGGATGGTCTCATGTGCCTGCAACACATAGACATATGTTTACGGATTACAAAATATTCACAGTTGTCTCTCTTTACCTTTACTCTGTTTGCTTATATGTTTTTAAAAATAAAGACCACTTTAAAATTGCTCGTCCGAATATTCAGGGCTACTTTAGAAATAAGAATGACATTTTGGTAACAAAGAGCAATTTCAGATACTTTGACAAAAGTTTAAACAACACTGCTATAAGGGTTTACAATAAATTAGATGACCATATAAAAGACTGCAAGGACCTCAGAACATTTGAAAGAAAACTGAAACAGTACTTTATTAGTAAACCTTTCTACTCCATTAAGGAATACTTTGCCAGAGCTTTAGATTAGGATATTGTTTGACATTTGTGTAGGTATGATTAAATTGTATAATTTTTCATTTATTATCTTGTAATCCTAATGTTTTATTTTTATTTAGTTTTTTGTTTTTTCTTTCTGTTGTTTTTATTTTTGTATTCATGTGCCTTATGCTGATTTCAATTGACATTTGTTTTTCTATTATTTGACATAGTTTTTAATATTAGCCTTGACATTACTACACATGTAATGTCGTATTTTGTAAAATTATATTTGCATGCATTCTTATGTTTTACTGCAAATAAACTGAATTGATTGATTGATTGGTTATAAAGAAACGTAGGTACAAAGGCGAACTTATCCCTATAAGGGATCTCTTCCAGCTAACCTTTGAGAAATTGAGTGGAGATTGGAAAGTTTAGATCGACAAACTCAGATGATGCACAATAAATAAATAAAATACATTATCTCTAAATGAATAGAATACACATATAACTTTTATCATAAAATACATAGACTACATATCAGTATACATAAATATTATACAAATGAAATATATAAAAATAATAGAACTGCTAAAATGTCAGTAATGAACCTAATCACCGTTGGTGGACAACCGCACCTTTTTAATGTTAGCCTTGAATGATGCCACAGACTGGCACTGCCGCAGGGATAGAGGCAAAGCGTTCCACAATTTCACAGCGTTCATTAAGGCCTGAACCATTTACAATTTATGTATTCAAGGAGGGGGGGGGGGAGGGGCTGTGACACTTTGACAAAAAATACAGAATCGGTTTTGCATAGCAATTTCGTATTGCGTGAGACCTCCATCTTTTATTTTTCCTGGCTTCGTTGACTAGAATAATTCGCAGAAATAGTAGGATGAACCTAAACTAAAGAAATATTTTTCATTTCATTTGCTCATAAACATATTTTTTTATTGTTATGTTTCGACGTGTTTACGTTAAAACAATGTTTTTATGTAATTATGCGAGTTTTTATACGATTTACGTTGTTTATTCGTGAATGTATAAATCTCTATAGTAATATTACGTTTAACTACTGAATTTAAAATCGGTATGGAAACTGTAGCCGTAAGGTGGAAGTACCAGTACGCAACATGTTAACAGAGAATATTTATTAGAATCACGTTATTTTGCTCATATATGTAAATTTACTTGTTTTATAGGGTGACAATATCAAAATTTCCCAAAAGTGCAAATTTTCTTAGTCAAATTCATTGTACGAGTAACTGTCAGTTGCTTTTGTTGGCAGTCCCAATAGATGGCATGGCAACATATTGGGATGTTGAAAATATTAACACTCAGTCCTAATAAATGTCAGCCTGTCTTAAAATTATTCAAATAATTTCTATATAAGCTAATTATTTCAAAGTTGGCATATGAAGCATTTAAGGCACATAGATTTATCATCGTTAAAGTGCCCTAATAGTTGGATTTTATCTTATCGATGGCAACTCAAGCTATGATGACGAGTATTGGTACAGCGTCGGGTACTAGTACTTCCACCTTATCATAAATAGGCTAATGAATCAAATCACACACAAGCATCATCACCCTATCTCAGTCCACACCTGGACATAGCACTGTTGGGGAAAAGGCGCTGTAGCGAAGCGCCATGCCACCATCCAGTCACCAACTTTCTCCAGTCAACTTCTACAGTCAGGCTTTTGGGCAAAGCAGGCTTTAGCCGTAGGTACCATGAATTGGAAAGTATAGGATATACAGTATGTATCACCTCGTAGAGCAAAGAAAGAAACCCATTCATGTTTAGATCATACTAAACAACTTTTAATGCGGCCAAACCCGAATTCACGAAAAAAATATTGACAGTTCCATATATTTTGATTGCGTCATCATGAACACGTTGTATGGGAGAGTAATTTTTTTTTCGCGAATTCGAGTTTGGTCCTATAGTAAAAGTTGTTTAGTATGATCTAAATATTAATGGGTTTCTTTCTTTGCTCTACGAGGTGATACATACTGTATTGTTGTATTAGATTGATATCTACTTAGTTATAGTTCAGCACCACCATAAAAATATGTACTAAACTCGTATGTTTGAGACCGACTCAATTTTTAAAGGTTCTGTCTGAAAACCAGCGCAAGCGTCCTGCGCAGCACATGCTGAGACTGAGACCTATTTCCGCACAAAATATTTATTTTAAGTTAAAGTTTATACTTATTAGGTAATAAGCTTAGTTAGGTAAGTTCATTTTTGATTGTTCAAAGTTCAAAGTCAAAGTCAAAAACATTTATTGCAAGTCACATTACGGTTTACAGGATGGAATTAAGTCTAGGTATACATGTGACGCCCTGCAAGGGCACAGCAACATAGTTGAATAGATTATTTTACTTAATAATTTTTACTTATACTGCATTTACATTACATACGTACGAGTAGATAACATATTATATTAACGATTCAATAGAGTAGCGCGGGGATGGGGTAAAGAGCTATCGAAGTATTTCTTTATCATTAAAAAATTCGGTAATATAAAAAAATTGTGATTGTTTTTCAATTTGTTTTATAGAAATCGGTATATGATTATATATTTTGATTAGCATGAAATGAGGACTTGATGTTACTATTTTTTTTTTTATGTATTAGTAGTAAGGTTATCTTTTTGTGGCAATAAAAATGTTGAAGTTTGAAGTTTATGTGTTAGGTTTTACTCGAGCGTTTATATAAGGTCCTAATTTATTAGATGCAGATATTTTTACAGCTGATAGTACTCGGTCTCTGGAGTATTAAACCGTGAAACGTTATAGCTTTTACGATGTTTTTTTGGAGAAAACGGAAAAACTAATTTGCTACGTAAAAACACTCTGTTGATGTGATTATTAACACGTTCACTGCGGCTTGAGGTAAATCCGCCCCAAGCTCGACTAAACGCTGGTGCGGGACTAAAAGTTCATGTTTTCTCTGTGGTGCGGGAGCTGCCGTCGTTTACTTATAAGGCGTACGATAAAGACAAATATACATTTCTTCATGTTTTTCAAAGCCGGACTCGTTGGTACAAAAAAAATGTATGAGGTCGAAATAAGCCTCTAACGCACTGGGTAGATATTTTATCCACACAGTGCAAGCTGAGGTTTATTTATGCCTCAAGAAACTGACCTCACGGCCGCACCGAGCGGGATGCTGGCGGCGCGGGAGTCGACCGCTGAACGTTAGTGCGGCTATAGTTGTCGATAAAGACTATACAGTACCGGTCAAAAGTTGTACAAAATAGGCTTTTAACCGATATTTTTTTGTGTTTACAGCAAAATATTTTTTCTACTGATATAATTATTGCTGATTCAAGAGCTATTTAATATTAATTTCTCTTAAAATCTAAACAATTTTATACATCGGATCAGATAATAATTCGTAGGCAAGTGAAATTGTAATTTTTTGATGATTATTATATTAGTATGAACATCGCGTGGGCATGACTGCCAAAAGCTGCCACAGCTGCCTCGGGTGTCCGAGCTATTCGAAAGTAACGGTTAAATAAAAAAGAATAACTAAATAATCAGTAACATATAAGCTGAAAACTAGTGTCAACTTAAATGCTGGAAAACTGATAGCCCAAAAAGTCGAATTTGTATCAAAATCGTGGTGCGAACTTAAATTTTTGACCGGTACTGTAAAATAAGATAAAAACACTGTGAATCATCCCTTATTTACTACATATCATCTCTTTATATCAGGTAAACATGCAGAAAGAAGTGGTTCACAATTTGCACAGGCATGCAGCCGGAATGTTCGATAGTTTAGAAATTATTTGTCAATTATCTTTTGTGATTTTGTCCTTATAATGTCATCCACTGGGTCGCTAACTTTATTTACTCGAGTTAGAAATAATAAATATGGTATCAATGCATTAGATTAACTTAATTTTTAATAGAAAAAAACCGACTTTTCAAACTCGGACTCGGACTTAGGTCTAGGTCCTGGTCCGAGTCTGGGCCGAGTCTGGTACCGGGTTCGATACTCAGTTCCAGTCCCAGTCGAAGGAAAATCGAAATCACCAAACGACGTGTACTATGCCTTGTTGAACGGTTCCGTTCAAATCATCATCAGCAGTTCCAGTTCATCAAATGCGACAGTTTTGAATAAAAATGCTTGATTTTTTGACGAAAATAAAAAAATGTCTAAAGATAAGCATAATACGTATGATTTTAACATTTGAGGAGACCCCCGACCCGATATCTCGTTGACCATCATCATACAAAAATCATAAAAAAGAAAAATTACATACAAACGAATTGAAAATCTACTTTTTAGATTTGGAAGTCGGTCGAAGATGGTCGACGCGATGATGATTTTTTATCGATGATTCAACGACAACTGCCATTCCCTTCACTAGACTTAGATAAAATTTAGCGCCTATTAAATTTAGGCCTAACAGACCTCAAAAATTGTTTAGCTATTTTTTCTTTAACTAGAGGTCAGATCCAAGGGCGACGCTAAGTGTATTTTAAACATTTACTGACAAATGAAGATCACAAAAAAGAAAACACCTAATCCTTGTCTAGGCATAATTATAAAAGGTTTAAGTAACTGCTGAAATTTGAGGTCTATAAGACCTCACCCGCACTGTAAATTAGCTTAGGTTTGGGCCAATTTGATCTCAACCGCACCAGATTAAAGTTCACTACGATTTGTCCCGCAGTGAACGTGTTAAATGAAAACTCATTGAACAGATTCTAGTACCTCTTTTACGTACCATTTAGCTGGAACTGGCCACTTCACATCGATAAATTAAATACTTGATTGTCAATGTCAGGTTGTTTTCCGTTGGATTGTGTCGTTTGATGACATGACAGACAGTGTTATTGTGACATGTGATAATGCACATGATGATTTTTTTTAGACGAAATTATAATTTTTTTTTTGTTAGGAAAATGAAATCAAAATAGTTACATGAAAAGATTTCTTAATTTATATTTAAAGTTAATTATTTTAATGTAAAGTATCATGTGTTAAAATATCTGCAACTAATAAATTAGGACCTTATATATGGGAGAATTACCCAACCTGTTTGTTTGCCAAGAGAAGTTCGGGATACTTCCATCACATGAAACCTTTATAACACCTTTTTCGTGATATAAATGGAATGGTATTCATGGAAACCAGACGCGATAAAAGTATTTTCGTAAATAACTCCCGCTTTAGGAATTCCAGCAAAAACGAGGTATAAACAGAGATAGATAAAAAATATAGAATGCCATTTACCTAAATTGATAAAAAGAAAAGAATAATTAATTATGTCAAATATCAACGGATACACGCAAACAATACAAAACAAAAATAATTACATAATTTATTTATTTTAAATTTTATTACACATAAAAATATACAATTGGTGGACGTAATGCCTTAAGGCATTCTCTACCAGTCAACCATAGGGCCAAACAGAAAAACAAAGTGGGTGCACTGAAACTACCGAAATGAAAATAGAATTGGATAAGATTACTGTCACATCACATGATTTTTGCTTAGTTTTTGAGTAAGCGACAACCTCACCTCCTTGCCCTCTTTTTACGCGCATAAATGCTATAGCAGTCGCGGTAGTATGGGGATTTGTTCAAATGTGCGGCATGTGCGCCGGGAGAGTGCAAATACATAAGATGATGTTTAAATCATTGTGAATACTGTTTTTATCTATTATTTATATATATTTTGAATACGTTGCTGTAAAGAATTCTAGTAGCTATTTATTTTTTACTGTGAAATGAATTGGAGATGGATTTAAATATGCGAAAGGAAAATTAAAATATTTCCATCAATATGTTCGCCGTTGTATTTCGCTTACGTTTTCAAGAACATAATATGGTCGATAATTGGCTCTAGACGTTTAATACTGTTTGTTTACAGCATAACGGGGGCATAAATACATTATTAATCAAATATATCTGTAATATTTGTAATAACTAGACGATGAAAAATAGAACACGAAAAACTTGTCAGGTTGTTCGAGGAGGCAACTGATAAATCTTCGGAAGAGGTTTTAAGTGTCGAGGAGTCGGAACTATCAGCTAACGAACGAGAACTGGTGTGGCAGGACAATGATATAGAATTTTACTGGCATATGTAATCAACTCCTGACTAAGTTATTCTATAGCAGTCGAATGCTATAGCAGTAGGTATGCTTCCTTAACTACCATATTTCTCATGTGTCATAATGACACGCATGCTATAGCATGTACAAAATTTCCATACAAATTTATGTGTCATTTTTGGTCGGAAGCCAAACTCTTTACCGTCCGTGAACGTGTTAACTTTTAGATTGTCCACCGGAAAGACTCCGACCCAAATAGGTTGCCACTCAGCATGTGTGTAGCATGGCTAGGTTGAGGTTGCCACGCTGATTTTCAAGGCAAGTCAATTTGCTCCAGATCACTCAGTAGCATCCCCAATAGGGCTGGCAGCATTGCCACGTTGAATGGCAATGATGATCTGCGGTGCTAAATATGATCCAGCCTTCTGGTACGTCCTTTATTTGTTCATGTCATTAGCAGTCTCTAATTTCTGCCGTTCCCTGGACATAACCCTACACCCACGCTAGTAATTTGGCAAATTTAATTTCCCAAATTGGACGTAACCTAGACGGCTTGACAGCTCGACGGCTCCCACTAGTAGTCCTAGGGGGATGTGTAGCCGTACCATGATCTGCTCCCGTGTTATTAACGCGGATTTACTTTCGGGCTGCAATCATATAACATGGACGTCTAACGCCAGCTCAAAAATGCCCCCCAAAAACAATTGTTCAATTGTGCCAAAATGGGCAAAACATAGCGCTTTTCTTAACACCGCGCATATTAAATTTCGGCGCAACATCTTTGACAAATGTTTATTCAATATATCGCCAATCAATATATTGATTTAAACTTTCACGATTATCACTCATATTTTAAAGACAAACGGGTCTTAATGGCGTAAACTTACGTTTAATTATATCCTGACGTTTTGATAAGTTTACGTGATTAAGACCCGTTTGTCTTTAAAATATCGCCAATCAAAACTTTGATGGACCAATCACAACTATTTTTAAATGGCGGTTTAAGTTTTCATAGGTTGACATTGAAATTCATTGCCGTGATGCATTGAAGAGGGGGTGACACTTGTTAACTAAAATTCAAGGCCGTTTTTGAAAGGCAATTTAGTATGGCGTGCGGCTTCCATGTTTTATTTGTTCGTAGTATTTTGTACATTGTAAATTAGATTGTTTAAATAAATATGAATACTTAAATAAAAAATGTAACTATATTTGTATGGAGAATCAAGCTTGCTGGGTACTTAAAAGCTGAACGTTACTATTTTTGTTACGTACAACATTGCTTATTTTTACCTATCCCTTAATGCTGTTCAAACGCAAATATCGAGTGTCCATCACAAAATCTATTAAAACGCTGTTGCCTGCTAAATCCGTTCACTATCAAACGAGACACGTTTCCAACAGTTTGTTTACTTGATTGTTCCAAACAGTTACAATTCAATCCCGAACGGAATAGATTTTATTGTTTGCCTTCCGAAAATATCGATGGACAGTTGACCGTTTTTCATAACGTTTCGATGATTTGTTTTTAACGTTACTTCTAACAACGATATCGTAGCGCGCCGTTTTTCCATTGTTTTTTTTCCTTCTATTTGGGGTTCCGTAGTAAACTAGGAATCCTTATAGTTTCGCTATGTCCGTCACACAGCATAGATCAGTGGCCGTTAGTGTTAGAAATTTGGAATTTGTTACAGGTATACCTACATATTTATCAAGCCGACAAAGAGGTACTTAAAATAAAATATAGTAGTAAAGTGGGGATGTTTTTTTTACTTTGCTGTAATCATATAGTGTGGGGTATCGTTGAATAGGTATTTAATAGTACATTGTGTATTAAGGGCAGTAAGTAAGAATTTGTGAACGAGTATGAAAGTAAAGCCCAAGGCGAAGGCGCGAGCTTTACTTCACACGAGTTCATAATTCTTGCACCGCCCGTGGCACATACAATGTTTTTCATCACACCTGTGAGGCAAAAAAGTAAATAAAACAATATATTTTCACAAAACTACTCTAAAATGGTCTAAATCAGGGATGACTTAATTCTATCATTTTCATAAAAGAAACCTCGGCGCGGCGAGTGCGACGTAATTTTGTATGAAAATCCTTGACAGCCTACTAGGACGTAATGTAATGACGCACCTACAACGGCGCGCATCGCCGCAGCGCATTGGCGCACTTACCGAACAGGTGTGATGAAAAAAGAATAAGGGTGTGTGAAAATACTGTAAGTACAAGGTTTTTAGTGTCGTGTGCTTGATAATGGAGACCTAGGCTCTCCAAAAAATGTCACGTGCACAATGGCACACGAGAGTTGAACCGTTTAATTATATTTATGGTTATTATTATGTCTCATGAAAGTTTAAATTCAGTCAATTTAGGGGTCGGAACTATGGGAGCAAAACTTTAACAAAACTTTAAAATTGACATATGGACGTAGTTACACAATAACGTTCCAACCCACATGACTTTGACATAAAAATCGATGACTTTTGTAGTTGGCAGAAAGTTTAGATTTTAATGACAAACTCATGTGGGTTGGAACGTTATTGTGTAACTACGTCCATATGGGAAAACTCTAGCCAAGAAAAATACGAATATTATTGAAAAATCTGTATCCGATTTTATTCCCTATCTCGGAATCTTCAACTTACAATGTGTGGGTGTGTAGATATGTATATTTTATAGATGTAAATGTGCTATGACAAGTCCACTTGAGAAGTTTTGTTAAAGTTTTGCACCCATAGTTCCGACCACTCATGAAACACCCTGTATAGTATATACAATTATGCACAGTTTATTTCATTTCCCACTTACTTTTATCTGCAGGGTTTACAAAAACGAAACTGATTACTTTATAAACCGTTATTCGAAACGGTTTTTCAATAAAACGAAAGCCTAACGTTACAAAGTATCGTGAATTTCCACTTTAATCAGACAGCTTTAAATCGATGCACATAAAGGTTATTTTCCGCTAGCGAATTGGAGTGATCGAACTGGTTTTATTTTTATAGGATTGTTTGGAAAATTTACTTTTTACAATCTTGTAACGTTGCATCACGCTACACTTATTAAACCTCGTATATCGAACATTCGTTTGATGGAAAAAACGCCCGTATTCGAAGAGACAGAAAGGTGATATCATTATGAACTGATTGCTATACATACGAGGTTGCATAACTATAGTGACGAATTCAGTGATTGACCGAAAGATTGGTCTGGTTGTAAAAGTGAGGGATTGAATGGGAGAGTGAAATTATATTCGTTTCTATTTCGATAAGCTTTTAACCGCTTTTTAGGGTCACGTGACTCGAGAGCGGGATTATTTTTAACGGATCGGTAATGGAATTGTTAGTAACATATTAAACACGCGATTCAGTCCCTACTTGCAATAATACGAAATTTGGGCTTCACTTTTCACTTTCGATCAGGTATAGTGGACCCACTTTGTTGTGCCAATATAAAAAAAAAATAAAAATCGAACAAGGGCCAATCTCAGATATGCTTAGGTTAGTTAGATTTAATTTATGGATATAAATGGTACAGTTTTACAACGACCGAAAAAAATGCTTGTTTGATTTCTAATTATTACATCAAATTGAAATCCAACTGCTATAATAACTTCAAAAATATATAATATTTTCTTCGGTTACCGCGAGGATTACACATGAAATAAACTTTAATTATATTGCCATGTTTCTGTTTCAAATGTTCTTGTGTGTGTCATACAAAAGTGTTAAATAATATTTTAAATTCACACCCGTAAGTTTATTAAGGTGGGTTTAGCCCAAACGAGTATTCGCTCATTCTATCCCCCACTCTACGAAATCAACGAATTTTACGAATCACGTTTTGTGTAACGAACGATTTTTGTAGAGTGGGGGATAGAATGAGCGAATGCTCGTTTGATCTAAATCCACCTTTATACACGATCTCCGTTCTGGCCGTGTGGTGACGGCAGAAAGAATACATATGTCACCACCCCAACTCCTCCTGCGGGTGTCGTAAGAGTCGACGAAGGTATGGAAGTGTCACTACCCATATTTGATTAAAGATTGATGATGGGCAGCACCGTCATCATAGTGGACACATTACTGCGATCGCCAATCCGCTTGCCCAGCGTGGCGATTATGGGCATTTACCTCCTAATGCGTCTATACGCATAGTTAATAGGAGAGGCTTACGTCCAGCAGTGGACTATCATAGGCTGATGATGATGATGACACGAATTCCAAAAAACCGATCACTGTAAATAAATAATAAATAGATTTCCGTGGATTTGTAACTCGTTGAGGGTCATTCTCATAGGGCACGTTTTTTGGGCGTCGGGTAGAATAACTTTGTATTCTTGCATGCAAAAAAAATGTTGGAGGGTAGTTTTCGTTTTATTCTACCTGTAGCAGTTGTAATTTCGAAGATAATCTCTTGAGAACTAGTAATAAAAAAATATAAAAGCCTACTTTTATCACGCTCCATCAAGCGTACAGAGTCCAAAATTTGGGACAAACCCCTTTGCAACTCGGGAACCACTACTATTACCTAACACAGGGTATTGTTTTATTATAGTCAATTAAACAAATTAACATTTTGTTAAGTTGATTGTTATTTCAACTGCTTGTATAAAGAAATATGATTTTTTCTCCGCGCGTACGAATTTATGACTAAACTCCGTCATTGGAAGCAAAACAAAATTTCACATCACTATTTGCAATTTTACACACATCACTATTGCATTGAGCGAGCCAGTTCAGTCTTGTCTGTGACACGTTGGGCGACGGAGGTGCGTCTGGCGACGCTGGGCGATTTTACAAACGTAAGTATCTAATCTCCGTTTTTTGTCACTTGCATTTTCTCAACTCCGTTTAGTCATTTATTTTTCTATTGGTGTGATTGATCGTTCTACTATAAATTAAGTATAATGAATTGAACTGTATTACCTGTTAAATGCGTGTAATGTCGTTGTTCTAAATAAGATAATTAATGGAATAAAAATAAAAAATAGCTTTCTCCCTAGGCTCCGTCAAATAAACTCCGTCAAATATTTAGACGGAGTTGAAAAATTTTTTGGATTTTGATGAGATTTGAAGGTTTATATGTAGATATAGTACCCATGCGAAGCCGAGGCAGATCGCTAGTATTAAACTATATAAATTCTCATTCAGGTTTAAGAGCACTGTATCCATCAACTCCATATCATATTTCTAAACTCCGTATAAAAATATATCAACTCCGTCCCAATATTCTCAACTCCGTCTTGGTGAAAAAAACAATGGCTTATAAAACGTGAACTAATAGATATATATGAGGGACAAAAGTATACATATGATCTAAATAACTCAATGATTCGTATTTTATAGATAATACAGCGGTAGGTAAACATACTGTACAAAATCAAGACGGAGTTGAGGCTGAGAACGCCTAATTCTGAGAATGACCCTTGAAATACCAAGCGAAATTGTAAGTTGTTTACTATTTATTTTAATAACAGAAATCCCCAGAACCTTCGTCCAGAAAATGACGAACACAACAAAACAATCAGCGGGTGTTTCCCCGAATTTCCCAAAGGGATCTTTATGCCGTTAACATCGGTGAGTTTGTAACATTACCCGGGAGAGGAAACTTGAAAATGTAAACAACAACAAATATTTTTTCCTCATATTTCAGTCTTGGTATAGTTCGAGAAATATTATATGACCGACTGTTATCTTACTTACGACCTTTTGTTTTGCGTTAATACTTACTAGACAATCAGCAGCCTAGCCACAGAATTAGATATGGATAGAAGAAACAAGTTCATTCATTTGTATGCATAGATATATGAAAGAGAGAGATTTGTAACGAAGCGATATTGTAATGAGTCTCGGTGTCTCCGAGGTCGGGCCTTTGCCACGCTGTGATTGGCTAAAGCGCTACCATATGATGCGGCACTAGAGAGGAGGCTACGTCGATAAATTATTATCCATAGATATTTGATAAGGCCGGAATATTAAGAAAAACATTAAAATCGATCTATCATTTAATAAGAAATAAATACAGATTAAAATATCGCATTGGACGATGTATCTAATCTCTATAAACATTATGTTATCCGTCGCGCCCTTGTCAGCGCGAAAATACCGGCCGCCCTAGAGCCCAACGGTCTGGCCAGGGACGACGGCAAGAGGCCTGACGGAATGACGCTGGTGCCCTGGAGCATGGGCCGGCCGCTAGTTTGGGACGCCACCTGCGTTGACACTCTGGCGCCGTCCTATGTTTCGGTCACCGGA